>JAODVM010430606.1:0-24626 GCA_025400095.1 Phenganax marumi
TTCAGAACACAGAATTTCCCGGCGAAAAATTCCTACTTTGATCACAGAAACTTTGCCAGTGTAAACCGGGCCTAAGTTGTGCATGTCTAACAAGAAAAAGCCCTCTTTGATTTGTAGTCTGCAAAGTGACGAAACACAAAAAAAGACAGGAAAAAAGTCACAAGAAATTCGTCTCATTCCTGGATCGCATGATAAGCAAAACTAAACACTCTTTTATTCTTTGTAGCAGTTAATATTTTTTGTCCACGTTTTGGAATATTGCCATTTCCTTTTGCTCTGAGCAACTCATAGTACAAAACATGCCAAAAAACCTCCAGTTCATCAATGCAAGGTAAATTCGACTGTTTCTTCTGGTTTAATAATAGGAAGACAAGGAATTCAATGGGCTATCCTTCTGTCTACTTCTTCCAGGTGATATTTCTATTTTAGGTAGTTCTTAACCCACTCAAAACGATTATTTTATCTTAAATCAGCAGGTACACGAAAGTCAATAAAATTATAAAAATATTCAGAATTCTCAGTTCCGCCTTTACAGTTGTCGAAAACAGTTCGAAACTGGAAACAGGAACTTCGCACTGGGAAATTGATATTACTAATAAAGTCAACTTTAAAGGTTTTCAAATAATCTTCACAGTG
Organism: Phenganax marumi; assembly: GCA_025400095.1. Taxonomy (NCBI): domain Eukaryota; kingdom Metazoa; phylum Cnidaria; class Anthozoa; order Malacalcyonacea; family Clavulariidae; genus Phenganax; species Phenganax marumi. Next base: position 637 of record JAODVM010430606.1, read on the forward strand.
AACTTCCCCTGGTTGTAAAAACGTAGCTTGTGGTTTTAACTTTGCAAACTTACCAGTGGTTTTATTCGGTACACATGTAGTATGGTAACGTCAAAATTACAATAATTTGTCCGCCGTTCAAGGGCAATTCTCTGGATCAAATAGTGACAAATAACCCCTGCAAATGAAAGAATTCAATGTTCAAAAAACTTGTAACAAAGTAGCATAATTGCTACTCTTTGGAAAAGACTCTTTGTGCAAAAACTATAGATATTGACGGAAGATCACTCAACTATTCAGAGATGGTAAAACGTGCATAAGCAATATTGACGGTGGCATTCATACAGTCAAACAAGCCAAAAATGGCAAAACCTGTGGACTGTAATCTGTTTTGTTTTAACGTGTCTGTTCTTTGCTGTTGTCCAAAAGTAATTCAATATGATCTTCCGGTTTAAAAAGCCGCCGAGTTCATCTTTACATTATATTGTGTAATAATGCACCATCCCTTCCGCGCTGCTTTTACGATTTAACGCATTTGGCTGGCTATCCAACGTTTATTTACTTTAAATTTTTAACTTTGTGACATGTAGGTATGTTTTGTGAATGAATGTCAAGGACGTACTCGAGTTTAGCTATTCTCTATCGTCACAAAAATTTACATTTTCGATATTGACTCCTCAGTGGGTTGGTCATTCCAGCATAAATATTTGAAGATGAGCACAGCAGAAATGTCGCAGAGGCAAAGCAATAAACAGACGCCTTATAAACCACGAATTCTTAAAGAAGGTTTCGTCGAAAAGAAAAGCCGTGTCTTAAAGAAATGGCGAAAGCGTTACTTCAAATTGAACGGAGAAGTTCTATGCTTCTTCAAGAAAGAAGACCATACCAACAAGACGCAACCAATGGGCCGTATCTTCTTGGCAGACGTCTTAGCAGTGGGGAAATATTTCTCGAAAGCAAAAAGCAAAGATCACTGTTTTAGCGTCGATACAAAATCTGGAAAGAAACATATTATGAACTGTGAATCGAAGGAGGAAAGAGATGCTTGGATCTTGATTGTAAACTTCGCCAAAGACGATTTCTTCAAGGAAGAAGAAGAAGATCCAGTGAGAAGACGAAGCGTGAGATTGAATGGTGATTTGAAACGGATTAAACTCTTTAAAGATCCGACTAAAGGGATAGGCGTGCGAATCAAGAGCGTCAACGGTTGTGTCTTTGTTACAAGGATAGTAGAAGATGGTCCAGTTGCTGAAACGGGAGTACTGAGACCAGGTAAGACACGACCCTTTTATTTTTTATAAAATAATAGTTTGAACTAGGATGGCAATTGTATAGTCTAAAGAGATTTATAATAAGTTAACAACCTAATGCTACAAGTGTTTTTGTTCGAGACAGTGTTTACCCAGCTTCGTCTTGATAACCTAGTCAGGATTATCATATACCTTCCAAAATTTCTACACAATTTGGAATCCCCCACAGTAACCATGATGTAACTAAACTCGATTAACGTTCATTAATCCATCTTCCGATCACATGCCGTTGACAGATACCTGCCAAAAATTAGGTTATCAATCCGCTAACTTTCTATAAGGAACGAATGTGTACGCCTAATCCTAATATTGGAAAGTCCAGTCATGCTATTTCTCTCTACGTGACATGCCAAATAGAGCAAAACAATTCTAGACAAGTTCTGTACCAACAAGATCACGCCACAAGGCCACCCTTAGGGATCACTGTTTCTAAATTTCTACAGAAAACTTTCTAACTAGACTAACTCATATCTTTAACGCCATTACTTAAATGACTATACGAAATCTGAAACGAAGCAAAACAAATATCGATTGTATCCTTAATATTTGCATATGTGTATCAATATCCTTATGTTCTGATACAATCAGATAATATTAACATGATGTATGACTTGCAATTACAACTTTAGAATAACTTTTGCGACCAACAGAATGTCAAAAACTTGTGGATTTGTAACATCTATTAATAGCAATGACATTACATTAACCATCAATTGAGAACAATGATGACAAAATCACGTAGTGAGAAGAGTAATTCGTTCCTTCACATTTGATATTCTTTTGTTGTTTTTCTTTGAGCACATGACTTCTGGGAAGAGTGACTTGTATCACAAAAATGTAGCAACTACTTCAATTATACCTAAATATCAATAGTTCCCCATGCACCACTGGAACTCCAGTTGACTACTAAACAAACTTGCTACTTTCAAAAGAGGCTAGCATCATAGATCTACTGTCGGTGATCAGTGAAGAAACTGAAGTTGAACAGACAAAAGATTTTACTTGTCAAAAACGTTTTAAGCTGCCACCATGAACCATCTGCTTATTGCAATTTCTACCGGTGGTCAATTTAACACAGTATAAGGATAAACAAACTGTCTCTTAGCCTCATTATTAAAAAACTTCATCAGAGTAATAACGACCACATAGGCTATAAAAACTTTATTAATTTACAATGTTTCAAAGTATAACTCCATCTTCAGGTAAATTGATAAGATGTTAAAAATTGTTGCAACGACAGTTCGCTCGCACGACATTTTGTATGCTGGCGCAAAGAATAACTCAAGCAAACTGTCAGTGCAATGATTTGTAACATCTTATCAATTTACCTGAAGATGGAGTTATACTCCGAAACGTTGTAAATTAATACAGTTTTTATAGCCTATGTGGTCATTATTACTCCAATGACAATATAAGCATCTTTGATTCACTTATGGGATTAACAAATCCATCTATTCTGTGTCTTTCTTAGGAGATCAACTTCTAGATGTTGATGGGGTGAATGTGGGGAACATGACAATTGAACAAGTGAGTGAAGTGTTGAAGTCTGCTCCCATTCTTATGTCATGCACCGTGAAGCCAGCAAACCACTTCCGATATTGCGAAGAACAAACACAACCAACAAAAAGCAGCTATGCCGAAATCGACATTGACGCTCTCGCCATGGAAGACACTAACGCTAACCTTGCTGATGGTAAGATACAGGCAGGATACGAAGACGACCAATCAAGTACAGGTAGCCAGGGTTACGTCATAATGCCTTCCGATGATGAGGTTGAAAATGATGACCACTTCTACGAGAATCCAACGGCAGATGCTTCTGGTAAACCAATGGAGGTTGACGATACAGAATACGTAAATATGCCTCAACAAAAAGGAGACACAGTTAAAAAACCTGCTCCGGTATCACCAAAACCAACAAGACTTGCTGAAGACAAAATGAACACCCCCGCTGGCCAGAGAAACTATCTTGAGTTATATTTTGATGAGTCATGATCTATGTTTAGCTCACATTCCGAGGATGGCACGCATATATGCATATGTATTACATGTTATTTATAAAGAATAAGTTGCTCTTGAACTGAAGAAGTACTGGCCCACTTTTTTTGTTATGTTGTTGTTGTTTATATTGTTGTATTGGTTAAAAAATAGGATTTTTGGTTATAATATTGGAAATAAATCTGGGCTTATAATGAAGTTAACGCAAAATTAATCATTACAAGTTTTTAACTTGAAAATAGCTCTCGACTAATGCACTAGAGTACTTTTCGGTAGTTTTGTAAATAAAACTAGAACTGAACAATGTGCCAAGCATGTTTCCTGATATTTTGTTTTGCTTTTAAAATGTTATAGTATAAAAATATTAATCAACTATAATGGAAAATAACCTTAGCTAAGACCCACTCTCCACTACACAAATTTTTTCAAGCAAAAAATAAATCTGCCAGCGTGATTGGTTTGCTTTTGAAATTTTCACTGCAAATTACCTTGCTGGCCAATCACATTGGTGGACTTATGTTTCACTTGAAAAATATTGTGTAGTGGAAACCAGGTTTAAGCCTTCATTTCCCCACAAACTAAGAGTTTAGTCTATTCAGCTGCTAAAATGGCATAAAGATTAGCCTTAATTTTTTAAGAGAAATATAACTTTGAATTACTTTTTATCTAGCCCACAAAATCACACGTAACTATTTTTATTGCATTTTATTCACTTCAACAGCAACTTACAGCCTCAACTACTTGTCTTGCGACTCTTGACCAGTTGGCATCGTTCTGATGATATCAGAGTCACCGGGGTCAGTAATACTCAGCACGGACACTCGGAAATATTTACCGCAAGCTGTACCAAGCTCTATGTTGTTGCCTGTGTAGTGATGAACTCCAGTCTTGGCCAACATTGCATAGTATTCAATCTCACTTTTCCTGTTGAATACAATACATCATAATCAGGCCTCTGAATTCAGACTGGCAATTGCCGCCCTGATCGCCAACCTATTGTCATGTCAGGACAGCAGAAAATTGCCAACATGTAATTGCATGTTTCACGTTTCAAATTTTGAGTGAATAAAAATTTTAATTATATGTTTTGGAGAAACACATATTCTTTTCTAAACGCCAACAAAAATATTTTGCAATACACTATATCATGCATGAGACATACACACAGACCTTGAACAGCAAATAAGGCAATAAGTCTACATTTCACTGAATATATGAAATTTACAACTTGTACCAAGCTGCACTAGTTTCAAGTCGGCAAAAATTTGCCAACCTGTTTTTTTTGGCAAATTCAGAGGCCTAGATAATTTGGATAAGTTTCAATAAAAGTGAACTCTTGTAAACTGGATCTCTAGAAAGAACAGTCTAGAACAGATAGAACTGTGAAGTAAAAATAATTTTCATTTAGTTCTGGTTTTGTCAAGTTTAATGTTGCTTCAGCACCAACCTAAGCTGAGGAGTGTTGTTCGAGATGATTACTAATTTGGCTTTCCCTTGACGAAGAGTCTTCAACGTGGACTTGTAACCAAGAGTATATTTACCACTTTTCATCACAAGCTGAAGACGTGAGTTGATGCTCTCTTGAGATTTTTTCTACAATAAATTTCCCCTTTGTCATAAAATTTGCCTGAATTTTAATTCACGTTAACACCACAGATGTAACAGCTACACTATTTCAAGTCATAGCAGTTTCTTTCACCCTCAAGTAACAAGCAGTCACGGCCATAACTTACCAAACATTTTGCCGAAAAACAAAGTAAGGCAGCAAAATGAGAGAATTGCCGAAACAAAATTAATTGAATCCAAATATATTTCCTGACAAGATGAAACAAAGCTTTCAATATGATCAGGTTTCTCGGGCACACTAATGCCTCCACCAAAACATGGTATTAATTTTACATGATGGACTGTGGTGAAAATTGTAATATAACTTGTTACATTGCAAGAATTTTCCATTGCCGAACAGTACACACGATGCATCCAGCTAATGTACTACTACCATTTGCAAGCAACTGACAACTACAGATGTTTTTTCGTGTTCGTTTACGCATGAAATTTGCATGTTTTCTGTTTGAAACATGTGTTTGAAACTTTGAATGAAGGAACTAGAGTATTTTGACAGGTAATGCCCATTTTCTGCCAAAACCTGCTACTTCTCTCATGCAAATGTGCAACTTTCAAACATAAACAAACATAAAAAACGCTTGCAGTTAAAGGCCCATTTACACGGGCGATGTTTGCTGCAATTTTTCTCCTGTTGAACGATGTGATAGAGTGGATAACTTAATTAGTGGACGCCTTGCCGGGGGGAATAGGCGAATGAAAGCCTATTGCAAAACCAAAACGGAGTGAAACTTTTTGGGGGAGTTACTGCTTCATCAATTTCCCCACTCACAAGAGAATAGTCTAAGCTACTCTTCCACTTCGAAAATCTCGATCGATCGATCGCCAAACATGAAATACACACACAAAAAGACAGGGAATTACTTAAAATATTATTTACCGTTTTTTTAGTCGTAACCATCTTGAAATCGATTTAAAATGCCTCTACCTGAAAAGAACCGAACTAAACTTTTATATTCTATCAAATTTATTCACATCGAAGCATTAAAAAGCAGAAAAAATCATCAACAAACCCACCAAAAAAACGATCGATTTATTCGTTTGAGCACACGAGGCAAGAAAAGACTTTACCCAAAATGCATTTCCGTCATGATGCTTCTTAGGTAGTTCTATTCTCCTTTAGTCAGTTTCACTTACCCGGTCCAGTATACTCTGGAGAGTTCTACCATCGATTTTAATTACGTCATTTTCGACAAAGTTCATTGCGCACTACATTTTAGTATTTCATTTATTTTATCTCAAATGTAAACATATAAAATCATTTTTAAAACTTTATCAGAATAATGTAGAATAGAATACTGTAGAATAACCGAAGTATTTTGTTCTTGTCTTTCCCTTGCAACCAGGGCTCCAGAAAGAATTCACCCCTCATTCGACTGCAATTATTTTGGCAATTTGAAATACCAACGGTACATAGCATTGACGATGAAACTCGACTTTAAGATCACTCCAAAAGTCTTTCGCCTGTGTACAAAAAACAGAAGCAGGTGAAAATTTTAAAATATACCTTAGTGACCGATCGCTAAGGTCGAAAGTAATCAAATATCTAAAATCAGCCAGTTACATTACATCTACAGCAAAATTCTTACCAGTCCAACACAAGAAAATTCACTCTCCCCGACTTCCAGTACCCGTTCTTTGGAACTAGAGCCACGAACTAATTCTACGCATTGTCTTCGTTGTGTTTCCCCAGAGCGTTCGTATCCCGCATCAGTAAGTGAAGAAAAGGACTTTTTTCCCGCCGATTGGTTGAAATCCTGAACAGATGACCAACGAGTTGCCTTGTTGGTAACCTTAGGTTTCTCTTGAGACTTCTGCGGGACATTTCTCATGCTGAATGAAAAATCGTCGTTCTTTTCGCATACAGAAGGCAATTTTTGACTTGTGTGGCTGTTGTTCGTCGATCTTTTGCCTTTTTTCAAAAGCTTAGCCCGACTCATTTTAGCACGCATCGCATTGAAGTCATCCCGTGACAGTTCTTTGTACGAGACATGGATATCAGCTAGCGACTGTGTTTTCAGCCAACTCTCCGTCTTACCAGGGACAACATCGCCAAAAAACTTTCCAGAAACATTTGGTAAAGAATTGGTACACAACTTTGGGATGTCCTCGTTGTAAAGCTCTCCAAGACATTGTCCATCTTTGCGCTCGAAGTCATCGGACGAACTACTGGTTGGCAATGATATAGGTTTCTTGTAGTGCGTACGACAGGTTATGACCACCGCAGTCCCTGACGCCAAGTATTTTTCCAACAGTGATACTTCGTTTTCAGGCTCTGACGATTTGCGACTCCTAGTCCCAGTCCCAATATTGCCGCGCTCAGAAGTTTTGCCGTTCTTCATCGTTAGCAAACATTTCAAATGGCTAAAGCTTCGTTTCAGTTGCGCGAGAAAGTTTTCTTCATGGTTAATTCTTTCATTAATAGATCTGAAGTTATAAATAAGAACTATTAGACTTGAACTGTTGTTTCTCTAAAATCTTTGGTAGCAGCATTAGATTTGACTACGATGCGAATACGACTACAAGATAGTTTCTAATTCTTCTCTCCTGAAGACTTTTATCATTCATTTTTGCCATAACATTCGTACTCGTGGTCAAACTTGTTGTGTTAAAACAAGATGACAACCACTGGCATCACAAACTCACCTGTATTCCGTAAGTAAAATTTGGGCGCCGTATTTCAAGATATAGGCATATAGAAGAGACCAAACTAACATTTCAGCGTCAATACAACAGAAATAATTGAGAAAGGATGGTAAAACGACTGCGTCTTGGCTGCTGTTGTTTTTTTGATCGCTTGCTATTTCTTCACGATTCAGTTTGGCATCTGAAAACGAGTGAAGCGGCAGAAAAATTAGTCTAATCGTACAACAGAAACAAAACAGCGACTTCCAATCGCCTTATAGCTTTCAAAATAGTTGGAAAACAGCTTTTTGCATCTACCTTGTTGATAAACATCAGTCTTGACCGTAGCCGTACTTTCGTTTTTCCGAAACAAATCCAGAAAATATAGGCGGCAATTTTGTTTGCCTTTTCGTCGCAGAATCAGTTCAGAGTATAGTTTGTCTACACTCTCTTTCAGACTACAATAAACTACCATTTTACACTTGGTAATTCCATTTTTTCTCAATGAAAATATTTCTATTTTTTGCTCTTGAAAGACATTAGAAAATTTTTCACCAAAAGCGTTTCCTGAATCAACGACAATAACGTTTTGCGAAATCAAAAAACACGCGAAGTATCCCAGTAAAATGACAATGCACAAAAAGCAAGTTTTTCTCATTGTCCCAATCTCGAAATGTATTAGCAATTAAATGCGCAGGCTAATTAATTTCGCGTAAACTGCGACAACGTTTATGACGTCAAAACCGGGGGTACGTAAACTTCAGGAAAGACTGGAAATACGAATATAGAACTGTTTCCGGGTACCTCTTCGTGAATTATCGGATCACCATCGTTCCATCTTCGGTGCAATGTTTTTGTTTACAAATTTCGCTCCAACTTTTGAAAATGAAGAAGAGATTTTAAAACGAAAAATGACACAATCTATTGTAGTTCAAGGTACACTTTCTTGCTCATATTTCATTTGCATAATGTGTTGCTTCATAATGATAACAATCACTGTTTTTTTTTCCCGATTTTAGTGGGACAATGCGGTAATCAGGTAGCCAAGAGTTTTATTCGTTCAGAAGTAGACGTCTCTTTGGAAATTGTAGTATTATCATTCTATGTTTCTCTTGTATTTTCTCATAGATAGGATGTCGTTTCTGGGACCTTGCTTTGAGAGAGCACGCAAGTATAAACAAGGTAGACAAAATTTTCAAGATTTTCTTGTATATATAATTTTCTACTTTTTTCAGTCAACCAAGTATTGTTTATCACACAGTCAAGAAATTTTCCCTTCTTTTTGCAGACTGGTAGATACGATGAATCATTGAGTAGTTTCTTCAGAAATGTTGACACTAGGTTAGGCGAAATTTATCATTGTTTCTTGCTATTTGTAATACTAGGTTCTGTGTGCTAGAATTAGTGTCTGTCTCTCGACTTGTTTTACAAATTGTATTTCCAATCAAGAAATGATGAAAGTATTCCAGTAGGAAAAGGCAGAGGCAAAATCAAAAGCCTCAAGGCAAGGGTAAGGATTTATTCAATCTATATCAATAGTCTACGCTAGGACAAATCAATGTGTGATATATACTTGAAAGCATTTTTCGCATCTAGGCTGTGTTAATCGATATGGAGGAAGGGGTCATTAATGAGACAATGAATGGACCATTGAAGGATATCTTTGATAATAAACAGCTAATAGCTGATGTCTCTGGCTGTGGCAATAACTGGTTTGCTTTCTAGCTATTCTTTGACTCACAATTACTACTCCAGAAAACCCAATTTAAACCTATTTTTCAGTCTGACAGAACACACTTTTTTTATTACAGGGCAACTGGCTATATGATGTATAGCACTCAATACCAGGATACGATTCTCGAGACAATACGGCATGCGGCAGAACTTTGTGACTCCTTACAGTGTTTCTTTCTCTTGCATTCTATGGGAGGAGGTGAGATTTACTGTTGGAGTACTTGGTAAAGAAAAATGATAAAAGTCTGTAGTTGTTCAATGGTCGGTAATGATGTATACATATTTCGACAGGCACTGGTTCAGGTGTGGGGACCAATGTCTTGGGTCTCTTAGAAGAACACTATCCTGAAGTGTATCGCTTCACAACTGCAGTTTATCCTTCAGATGATGACGATGTTATTACCTCACCATACAACAGGTGAACCCTGTACAATTTGATTGCAGAAGTTCTAGCCAAACTTCAGCTGGTCAATTGCTTCAGTTGTCCACAGTAGGAAAAGGAAAATAAAGAAAAAAGAAAAGTCTAATTCACTTCAATATCTTTCAATTCAGTGTTCTTGCTATGCACCAATTGACAGAAAAAGCAGACTGTGTATTGCCAATTGAAAATCAAGCAAGTATCATTATATTTATTTTTCAAAATTATCTCAAAGAAGCCTGAATATCCTATCTTGTTCTTTTTCAGGCACTCATCGACATAACAAATAAGATATACAATGCTATGCCTCCAACTCATTCCGGAAAGAAAGTTTATCCAGCTAAAGATATTAAGGAAAGCAGCGCTGTCACTTCTAGCAAGAAAGGAGTGACCTCACCGTCACAAGAGAAACCATTTGATCATATGAACAACATCGTTGCAAACCTTCTATTGAACATGACTAGCTCAGCAAGATTTGATGGATCATTGAATGTCGACTTAAATGAAATCACTATGAATTTAGTTCCATTTCCAAAACTTCATTACCTTATCTCAAGCTTGACTCCGCTATACTCACTTGTTGATGTTAGTTTACCAGTTAGCAGACTGGACGAAATGTTCACCGATGCTTTCTCCAAAGACTATCAACTTATAAAAGCTAATCCGAAGCATCATTTGTACTTAGCGTGTGCTCTAATCGTCCGAGGCAGAGCAGAAGTATCTGACATACAGAGAAACATTGAAAGGCTTAAACCAAGCTTGAAGTTTATTCATTGGAACCAGGAAGGTTGGAAGACTGGCCTTTGTTCCGTAGCACCAGTTGGACAGCCCTATTCCTTGCTAGCTCTTGCAAATAATACTTGTATTCAAAGCACATTTCGCAGCCTAAAGCAACGTTTTATGAAGTTGTATAGAAGGAAAGCACACATTCATCATTATACAAATGTAGATGGTTTTGAGAAGACAATATTTGATGAGAGTTTGGAATCTCTGAACTATTTGATCAATGAATATGAATTGCTGAATAGTTCTATTGATAACCCAATTGAATACCCAGCAAGGTTATCAGTGTTGTAGAAATTATTAGGAATTACATTTGTTTAAAAATTGGAGTTTTAGTTTTCAATTTGCAAGGGCAAAACCTGGTTTTCATTACACACATCATAATTCACAAACACATCAAAATTGCCAAGCATGCAAATCTGATCAGCTAAGAAAAGTATTAGGTATTTCAAGTATCACAAAAAATTAGACTTTGGGCAGATTTTTGGCTTTTTATTCATTTTTAGATATATTGCCTTGATTTTCTAGTCAAACAAACCTAAAAAAAAGAAAACACAAGTTATCACTATACCCCCCACAAAAATAAATTTTCAAGGGGAGCACACCCTCGCCATAACACCCGCCTAAAAACATACCGAATCCCATGTCATCATCAGACTCTTCAGATTCCTCTTTCTTCTCTTCCTTCTTCTCCTCTTTCACCTCTTCTGCGGCAGCCTCCCCGCCTCCCACAGCTGCCCCTCCTGCACCAGCTCCCCCGCCACTACCAGGAGTGCCAACGCTGCACAAAAGATCGCCAATATTGCGACCTTCTAGCGCCTTGGCAAACATACCGGGCCAGAAAGGCTCGACTGTTACACCGGCAGCATCCAACAATGCTTGGATTTTTTCACCCTGTTTTACACAACAGGCATAAGTTATATAGATGGTTTTTATTTACAACAGCTTTTCCCACTTTCTACTACATACTAGCCTCATATCAGACAATTTTAAACATCATAACTCATCAGTATGTGAACAGCAAGTTTTTAATCATTGGCTGGCTTTACTTGACCTAAAATTTCACACGTAAACAGAACATTCAACTACTCACCGTAATGGCTACTTCATCATCGTGTAAAATCAACGCGCTGTAGACGCATGCAAGCTCAGATGAAGACATATTTGGCTTGTGTACGATGTTTTCTTTTATCTAAAAACTTAAAAACAGTGCAGGTCGCTTGCCTTTCAACGGATTGAAAAGGATTCAAATGCCTTAGCTCAAAAAGAGGACACAACACTTTTCAGAACGTAAAAAAGAGAGGAATGAAACTCGCGGGACGTGGAATTTAGTGCGTGGTCACCTGTCACGTGTGGATACCAATGTTTACATTACAATCGAAAGCACGTGTTGTTGAAATTATAAATTTGAATATTGTACGCTTGGACGCGTTTTTTGAAGTCAGATTGATGGATATGGCAAATGATATAAAGGCATTGCGATCGGCAAAACATAGAGAAGAAATCTGCAGAGTTTTAGCGCGGATCAAAGAAAATCTAAGTGATTTGGTTTTGTGCGATCAATACGTAGGTCAAGGGCTTGTGGAGGTTCTTCGAGGTAATACTTGCGCAAATTTATTTTACACGTATTGTATGTAAGATCTACAACCACAATTGTGGATATAATGGTAGATGATATGATACTACCATTTGCGAGTAACCGTTAACTGCAAACGTTTTTTCATGTTTGTTACTTTTGAAGTGTGCACGTGTGCGTTAGGGAGTAGCATGTTTTGACAGAAAATGGGCGTACCCATGCTATTTCCTTCACGTTTCAAACAGAAAACATGCAACTTTCAAACATAAACAATCATGAAAAAGCATTTGCAATTACGTTCTGAAACAACAAGACACAATGCATCCCAGCATGCCTTTTGGGTTCAATACTTCGTCTAACGGCAGACAATTTTACTTGTTATGAAGAAGACATCTTGGTGATTAATAACTTGTCGATCACTCTTTTTCAGATCTCACAGGATCTGTCGATATTGATGTGTGTTCGAGTGCACTTAGTTTGGTCAGCAACCTTGTTACAAATAACCCTGACATCAAACAGAGGCTAATCAAACCCATGGGTTTCATACGAGCGCTTGCAAAACTCTGCGCCCCCTTTGACAGCAGTGGTGGTACGATAGTGTAGACTACATTTTATTTACCTTATACACCATTATCTTCTCTTGGTCTTAGTATCTTCAGATTTCTTTCCTCAATATATTCCCATCTTATTCAATATACATTGGTGACCGTAAACTTTATCCTTGATATTCCATGCTTCCTGGTAATCTTTTAGATGAACTTATGAAAAAATTACGTTTGGAGCTGCATTGCCAAGCAGTTGATCTAATAAAAAAGCTCGTACTGAGTCCAGAATGCATGCCAGAGGTTGCCAGTATAGACCTCATTGGACAGATCATTCAATTTTGCGGAATATTTGTCGACGGTATTCGGCACTCCAGTTGTTGCTGCGGCAACATGAAGTACCCGGCCAAGGCCACGTCTTATTTTCATGACTTGGCTCACGGGCGTAAACTGATCGGCAAAGTTCGAGAAATGTTGCCCGACGCGAGCAGAGAAGTCATTGAGGAACTGAAACTTCGAGGTGAGTCGGAATACGTTGACCTAAAGGCCATTTTCCATTACGGCCGTGTTGCCCGCGCGCGCGGGCGGAGCGGACATTTTTAAACATGCTCTTTTGTTGATTGTCCGCTCTTGATCTGGCGTACACGCGGAGAAAGTGGAATTAGCCTTTCTCACGACGCCATTTTTGGGGTACTATCTGAGATTATAAATCAATAAATTTAGGTTTTGTATTGTCATTGTTCCAAATAAAACCTTTATAAGTTAATTTACAGTTCAATTATTGAACAACGATTTTCATACAGCTTAGATTTTTGTGATTTTGACATATTTTTTTCACGAAAAGTACCCCAAAAATCGCGTCGTGAGAAAGGCTAATTTAAACTGTGATGGTACGCAGGACTACACCTATAGTTTTCAAAAGAACCATATGTAGAGAAGCTTTCATTTCCTAGATCAGGAAATGGGGGCACATGCGGACATAAATGGAAAGAGCTACTACATAACCAGTAAAATCGTCTATATCCAAGACAGGAAATACAACTTCTGTGTCAGCTTCTCCGTAACATTTGACTGGTTGGACGTGTAAGTGTGATTCACAGATGGAATTCATAATAGTTGATAACTCAGTTAAACTTATTTTGGCAATAGTACAGGTGACTAGAATTCACTCAAAGACTGATTCACCCGCATTAATAAAAGTTAACCATTCCTGGGCACAAATTTCTATGATTTAAAATAGTATTTGTTTTTTCAGTCATTATACATTAAAAATTTTGTGCTAATTGCATAGTGAATAGTTTGTGTATAACTTTTTGTGGACCCGAATGTTAATGTTACCACGCTTCGATTGTTTTTCTAAAATTCCAATTCATTTTCTCCCAAGCTGGCAAAGTATGAGTCAACTTTTTCAGCAGTGACTTCTTGTAATGTAGCCGGATTCCACCGCGGCTGATTATCCTTATCAATGAGAACTACAGAAAAAAAATTCAATTCTTGAGATCTGGAAAACAAGGACCGGTAGCAATTTATAGTATCAAATTTATAAATAAATCTTATATACTTAATCAATTGTAATTCAGTCCTAGGACTGCAATAATTGAGTCATTATTAAACGATCTATCTATCTATCGCTATCTAGAGTTGTCCTCCTGTAGATCCAGATGGCAATTCTTTTAACATGTCGATATTCTGATTCTTTATAGTATATGATATTGAAAATTACCATGTCAAGGTTAGGGATTGCGCATAAAAAGGTATTTCAGAAAAGGCTTCTTCATAGTGGGCCTGTCCTATTCTTTTCCCTACTGTTTGTTCACTAGTTTTCGCAAAAACGTAACTTTCATCAAAACACAAGAAAGATATGACTATAAAACTGCAGTTTATACCTGCACGTATTCCTTCAAAAAAATCTTTATCGCTCTAAAACAGAGACAATTTTCATATGTGAATGGAAAGAGTGACTATTTAACTGTTTACTGACGATGGTCCATTTCACATTTATATTAACTAGACATAAGAATATACAGAAAAATCGAGTGCACGAATTTGCAAAGGATCATAGAAACGTGATTCGTTCGCGAAACATTTGCTAGTTACCAGTCTACCGGAATAATTAAATCAGAATATATTTACCATAAATCGTTGCGCCAAGCGATATTCCATTATTAAACACTCGAACAAAGTTCGCAATTTCGCACCCTCCCTCACTTGTCTCAACGTTACTTTTAGCGACGTCGGTGACTGCAAATACGTGGAAAGATCAATTCTTAGTTTGCTATAGCAACATGAATGACTCCTCGTTAGAAAGCCAATATAAGTTGTATAGCCTAGAGTATAAGTACAGCTCAACTACAACTTGTTCAAAGTATTGTTTGAAGCAGCGACAGTGTATTACTCCCGATATATCGGGGACTTATTAAAACCAGCATGCGTTCTGTCACTTCAGTACAGAGCATACAGTCGTTTTCTGTCAATTTCTCTCCGCATATAGGAACAGTTCGCACAGGTTAAGAGCAATGAAGCCCTTTGTACACTTTTCACCCTGCATACAATTTTGCCGCTAGGAACATCAGATGGACGTTTCTCTGGAAGGATCTCCCAACTACCCCCCCCCCCCATTGGAAAACGTTACATATACTATCGATTATTCCCCGTTTTACTTCATTTAAGTCTATCGCCAACCAAGTATTCTTCGCGAACGTGCCCTTGCACGCAAAAACTGGCAAAAACTGGCCGCTTCATTTTCTGAGAAAGGCTTTTGCAAATTCATTTGTAAAACAATGTACAACAATAATTCCATTGACACATTAATCTTTCTGGTTGAAGATACAGTCGGACGAGCAATACTAGCGCACATAACGCAATAGAGATTATAAAATTTTATTTTGCCAAAAACAAGTTCAATCATGCATGTTCCCGCACTTCGCAATGAAAATTCGTCAAGCTTCTACTTTTCCTCGCAAGCAGTAATTACAGGTACATGAAAGGTTCCACGGCTCTTTTGAATCTTGCCGGGACTTTACTTCTTCACTGTTGATTCTGTACGAACAAGCAATAGCTTTTCTGTTTTAACAGGTGGATCGATACTGTTAGTGATACTATTTGGCACTATCGCAAACGAATAGAAAATATTGAGAACAGCCATTTTCATTAAATTAAAACCATAAACACCGCGGTCACTGCTCGTCACGCTCACTTCCATGTTACCATTCAACGGGTTACCGCTGTGTACCTCCAATTGCCAAGGAACAGTTTGAAACTGATCCACAACTGCGTTGACAACATCACAATTACCACACACCGTCACAGTGGCCGTATTAGTATCATCATTTTCTGTGACCTCCATGTGCAAGTACGTGTAATTACCAGCTGCAGACATTTCACCACATACAAAGCCAGGTCGTTTCGCACGATAGATCAACTCAGATCAGCAATTCAACTGAACAACTTCCTTTCCTGATTCTATTTATCATCACGCAACTAATCAACCATGATGCTCCATTTTAGTCACATGATAAACATGTAAATTTGGAAACGAATATATATATATATACCCTGAGCAACTCGCTTATTTTCATTTCCGGCCATTCCAACTGGTAAGCCTTTGATGTCATCCCTTAAGGAAGTGGAACAATTTTGGCAACTCTCCTTTCTGCAACGCTTCGTTGAGCAATATCTTTAAATGTTTCTTGATTAGGAGTTTTAACACACTTCTTGCCATTTTTAAACGAAAGAAAATTTGGATGCACGTCTTTCACGGATTGCAAAACTTTTTACCCGCACAATTTTTAGCTATCCATGTATAACAACCACTGCGTGTAACGAACAAACCTTTCCGATACTTTCAAAGAAATTTTTAAGAGCATAGATATAACCTTAGTATGCACGATTCGGTTAAAGTGTATGTCTTTTTGACGCTGCTGTCTCAAATACATAATGGCGTGAGTGACGTTATTTGAATACGCAAACATCAGCACGCTCGTAGTACGCCAACTCAACAAGAGATTGCATGCCACCGAACTCTGGGCTACTTTCTTTGATTTCCAATTGAAATAATCGAGCAAAATTGTACAGGCCAAAAACTACGTTTGAGAAAAACATGTGACTTCGTACAATCCTGGCTCAATCTTACAATAATTTTTGCATGCAATTGCCCTTAAATATGTCAGATTATGTGTTTACGGCACGCGCTTATAATGGGTAATATATACAATATCGAAAGTGTCCCGGGAGTTTCTTTCAGTCGTTATTAATTTGTTTAATATTAGTACTAATATAGAAAGCCAATTTTCTATTAACATTTTGACTCATGAGAGTGTAAAAACATAATTTCACTTACCATTTTGTTAATTGTCTGCAAGAAAAAAGGATAGGATCACTTGTAACTTCCGTACAAGTAATATTACGTACATCACATGAATCATCACATAATTGGATAAACGCTAGCATAGTCATGAAGGATAAGTTTTGAGCACGAAATATGTACTAAGACCAGCACATGAGTCGTCAAAATTCGACGTCAGTCTATCGGTGAGAGTAATCTACTTGGAATGGCCAGCCAATCCCTTGCACCAAACAGTATACCTATACCTCTATATACATCTATATATACCTCTATATACCTCTATAGTCGACATTGCCCATTTTGTTCCCTCCGATTCCAATGCTTGTAAAATTTCTTCCACTGACTCTTTAGCAAAACATCTACAGAGTAATTTTACAAAGTATTAACTCCACATATTTTCTCGCAGAAACTCAGGAGTAAGATAATTTTAATGTTATACAAGCCTGTTAATACTGTCCAAATGTGGAGACAATGAGAAATCCGTTCTTATCTGTGATACACTCTGCAATATACAACAGTCGACACGTAAGTTAACTATTCACGCACGAAATCCTGGTAACAAGTATACCAAAAGTATACCGTTAAACCATTTGCACGATTTCTGTTCTGTTTGTCATATGCTCATTTCCGAAAGTTTTTACTCACGTTTTTGTGATACTTCTCAATCATCTCCAGAATTGTTTTTAACGTTGGTTTTTGCATAGACAACAGGTTTTCTTCTAGCTCTGAAGTCTGTAGAAGGTAATCACTCGTATAAAATCATAAAGATAGACGTTCAAACTTACAATACACCACCAACCTTGTCTGATGAAACGTAATGCGTTGCTACTCCAGCATTGTAGACATCATAACCTTCTACTCGCTCTCCTGTTGACCACGATTGATTGTAACTCACATTTTATTTCATACATTGTATTTTGACCGCAATAAATACTGTATATACTTATGCCTGTTTGCAGTGCCAAACTTTTAAAGAGTTCGGAACTGCACGCAAGCTAATATTGTGACTACCTGTCAAGGCCAAAAATGTTCCGAGTTCTCCCTGTAATTTTGGCAAGAAAAAACTACCACCAACATCAGGGAAAAAACCTAGTGTGTAAAACGATAACTGCGTGTAAAACATATTCAAAACATACTGCAGTTGCTGAAGTACCGAATACTACTTATCAATTTTTTCACTCTCTTAAAGAAATTGAACTGGTACTCCACGATATTAATATTTTTCTGCACAACTATGTGAAGCCAGACTTAGAATGCCCTTACAGTCATCGTTTGAGCAAACTTGGACTGATGAAACTTTCGCTACCTAAACCTGACTTTCGGGTTTTACAGCAACTTTTTGAAAAGGGTATTATACGGAGTACTACAGCCCATTCTTCTGACTCCTACCTATGGCGGTTTCAGGCATCGCAAATAACGTTCTTTCCGTTGCAACTCGGAAATGACCATGAACCGAAAGACCAACACCCTAATGCACAACATCAAAATAGCAAAATGCCGTCCATACATGACATCAATATTTCGGCTGCCTACGCTCTGATTGTATCAATGCACTGTCACGTTCAATTTTTAAAATTTGACCAGATCATACCACCATGCTTGTTGGCAGCACAGAACTGTGGTAATGCAGAATTTAATATTTTGACTAAAACAAACTCACAGCGCTAATATTCAAGAATGAAATGAAACGAAAAAATTCCTCCCAATAATAAGCATAAAATTCTTCATAAATGCTGGTTTATTTCTTACCCCACCCATAGTAATTCCATCAATAAGAGCAACATATGGAGTTTTCAACGTGCCTAAAAGTTCATTAAATTAAAAGTGAAATAATCTTGTTAAAGTGGCAAAAAGCAGAGAAAAAACAGGATGCTAGGAGACAAAGTTATATCTCACCAATAGCATTGTTGAGTTTGTATTCTTCTTTGAAAAAATCACGCGTCAGCGTTCCCTTTCCGGACATCCCATCTTCAGCAACAGCTTTTAAGCAATCAGAACTCCATTACTCTTATCTAATTGTAGTGATGGCCAATGCACTACATTAAAACAGTTTGCGTATTCTCTATTTTTGGCTATAAATCCAAAAATCCATTAATAATTACCTCTGACATCTCCACCAGCACAAAATGATTTCTCACCAGTGCCTCTAATGAGAATGGTTTCAATGTTTCTATCTTTTTCCCATTCCTAATTTGACCAAAATGGCAATGTATAAAAACAATTTTTTTCATGAGAACTGAATGACATGTTGGCACTGTTTGATAATAAGTACCCAGCCAGGGTCATGTGCTATATTTCATTGTGTATGTTTTGTTTCTGGCCTGCTGTTTCTGTATTCTCCCTATTAAGCCCCTTTAGAGGGGGGGGGTTATTAGAGAGAGCAGGCTTATGTGAGAGGGGGGCTTATTTAGTTATCCATAATATCTTAGATAATTTTCTGTAAAATGTAAGGTATTATGTTCATAGCAATAAAAAAAAACAAAATACGCATCAGCACAACAGCAAGTTCGAAAAGGGGAGAGACTTAATAGAGAGGGGGGGCTTAATAAATTTCTTCCTCTTAAAAGGGGGGGGGCTAAATAGAGAGAATATGGTATTACATAACATAGTGTAACATGGTCCACCATTGTTTTGGCCCATATAAAACAAGGAAATTGTATAATGTCATTAGTGTGCCTCTTCAGCAATGGACCACAGCTCTCAACCAATCAAAACTGATAAACTACTTTGATCATTATGGAACAACAATTGCATAACCATCCATAGAAATATGCAATCTCCACTATCAAGCTTAAGTACCAGGGGAGACGGATGTACGTCATGACAATCACATATACATGTACCATTAACACCGGATGTATACTGCGAACCATCGCCAGATCTAGTGAGTTCAGAGCTTTTGGACGATTTAGAGTGATCAAGCCAACATTTCCTTTCACCTCCAACAAAACATCCTATAACAGCAACAAGTGCATTTAGAACGCATTTAGAACTAGATGCAAACACATTTAGCAATTGGATTGTACATTGTGCATATTTAGGCAGAATATTGGTCTGCATTTGTTCATAAAACTTGTTCAGGGAAATCTTCACTCAAATAATACTTTTTTGTTACCTGCTCCCTTGAATTTCCCCTACAAATATCTATGCTGCCAAGCAATGCAGACCATACATGCAACATTGATAGACTGAAGTAAATTCACTTACTTGAGAACTATTGGAGAGCATCCTCTATACATTGAACAAAAAACAAATAACTGTATAGTTGGGTAGTCCTTTACAGTAATTGGGCAATATTTATACATGTGTCGTGTTACATGATCAGGTTCACATTGATGTAACATTTTAGAAAAAGTGAAATGAAGTATTTAATGCACTAATAGAATAAATTATGAAGACAACCAAGTGCTGGCTATCCTTGTTCTATTTCACATGTATAAAAGAAAGATATGTTAAGTTTGAAATAGAGTATGGAGGTGGAGGCAGGGAGGATGGCAGACCCAGGGAGGCTGTAGTGAGAAGCTATTATGGATTTATAACCGTAAAGGAAATGCAGCCTCCTTACGATGTGGTTGATGTGGTTCGTGACCAGGTGCATTCTCCGACCAGCAGCGAGGCTCCTTGATGTAAAAAATCTATTCAACCTACAAAACATAATGGTATGCACATTGTTTATGGATAGAGACGTCCTTAATATTCAGGGAGCTATAAATTGCTTACATTATAGAGACAAAATTTCAAATCACGTTTAGGGCAGTTCTCCAAATAAGTGTTCACAAAACAATGTAATCAGAGCAGTCTGAGCACGTCGGCCAACAACAATGGGTTCAAAGTTCTAAAATATCAAAATTATTATCGTTTTGTATCATGATCACTTAACCAGAATATTCAGTAATGTAAATAGATTTAAAACAAACTGTTCTTTGATGCGCGACAAAAGTAGTGAAGACTGGCCGAATTTTATTGTCAATCTTTGCGGTATCCTCACCATCAATCCTCGGCATCACTCCTCACCATGATGTCACTGTCCCAATCAATGATTAATTTGATTTAATCTTAATCTAAACCTGAATTTTAAAGCTGATCTCTTATCCCGACGGGGTCACGGGGTTATCGAAACGAGAATTTGAATCAACTGATTCATTTGATGATCAACATCCAAAATGGCGAGTCCAAGGACACGTCGAGTATTAAAAGAAATCAAACCGAAAGAAGATAACAACGTAAGATTTCTTCGACTGTTGTAGAAGCAGTGGTAAAAGTTACTTTTTGCTGTACTTTTTTAGTAATTTTTATAGACATGTTTCGAATGTGGGGGACACAATCCGCAATGGGTCAGTGTGACCTATGGTATTTGGATTTGTCTTGAATGTTCAGGGAAGCACCGTGGTCTTGGAGTGCATATTAGGTAAGTATTGTTCAAATTATACTGAAATTTTTACATTCAGCTATTTATACTTGTGAAAAACTCTTATCCTAGACTTTAGGATTTGATGTTGTATGATAGTCATTTGTCAAGTGAAAAATTTGACAAATGGTATGAATTGTGTATGAAGTACCACATCATGTTATATAAATGACGATTTGATATAGCTTTAGGTTAAGTTTACAGGAGATCAGTTCTGTGCAGTTACAACATTAAATTAACCCATTCAAAGATGAGTTTAGAGTCTATAAAACTTCTGTATGTAATAGAGCAGAATTGAACAAAATAGTTTTTGTACAAAACGTTTCATGAGTAAACAAAGCCAAAGAGGGGTTTAGTTCAGTGTCGTGTCTGTACGGAACTGGTCTCATGTAAACGCAGCCACAGAGTAAAACATACAGAGGTGGAACTAGTGTACCCACTTTTTTAGTGCGCATGCTCGGCAAGCGTCTGGAGGAAATTCAAGATGGCGGATGGCTTTTTAGTGCAGTTTACCGTTTAAAAATGCTTTTGAGTACGAAGGACATTAAGATTGTAAAACTTCAAACAGAGGAAAATGTTTGGAAGACGTTTACCAAGAATTCATAAAGTTGCAGAGGATTTAATCAAGATTTATTCCAGCGTATATCAAGGAGTGTTGGAGATATATGTAGGACAGTAGGAGTGGAACTGTGGAAGGCTGTACTGCCTGTATAAGGCCCTCAACTCCTATATCTCCACATCCACTTAATTCTCATATGATGTGTTCCTACTACAAGTTAGCTGGTTATGTCTAATTAAATTTGGAATTGGGGTATTTCTGATACATAAACACAGTAACACTCACTGGCCAGACTGCAGAGTATGGCAGATTTCAACAAGATCTTGGGTGCGCAACAAGGCCGCACCAGAAGTGCAGGTGCGCCAAAAGTCCCAAAAATTCTCAGGTGCGCCAGCCCAAGTGCGCACGTAGCCATGAGGTTCGTGCTCTTTCCGAAATCTTCTACTTTTCTGTTGTTTATTGAATGGACATTTATCAGACCTACCAAGTCTCACGCATTATGCGTTCTATAACGTTCGCAGTAAAGGTAGCATTTTAAGATCATAATTGTGAAAATGAAAAATGTGTGAAATTCACCATGCTTATATTTTTTGTAGTAACTAGTATACAAAGGAAACATAAACCGCTTGTGGGTTTTCTTACATTTAATATACGTAGTGACAGGAGAAATCGTAAGTGGGAGATTATGTGAATGTTTTTCTGTCATCACCACATTTTTGACAGCAAAAGCTAGCCAATTTCATAACGCTATTCTCTATTCTGATTATGACTCTTGAGTTTGACGTATAAACCTGTCTCGACATTGTAAAACTTCTCCCAAAAAGTACTCTCGGAATGCTGGAAAAGCCATTTCAGAGACTCAAATTTTCAAAATTTTCCGGGGGGGGCATGCCCCCCGACCCCCCTAGGTGGTTCGTGCCTTCGGCACTCGCTGTTGTCTCACGCATAACATTTACTCCACCTTTACAGCTATGTCATTAATGAGAAAAAGGTATTTTGATATTATTGAGGCTACTATTTAATAAAATAATAACATATAGTATGAACCTACAGGTGAGTAAGATGACAGTGCACATAGGTAGATTCGTTTTTTCTCCATGATTTTTTGTCTACCGGTATATGGCTCCAGATGCTATTAAATAACCTCTATACTAAACGACCAAGTGACATGGCAATGCAGACTAGCAGCATAAATGCAACATTTGAATTCTGGAACGCTGTAGACGCGAAGTGCGTCCATGATAGAGTTGAAGCATATCAAGTGCGCAATATTTTTTTTATATTTCGAACTTGGGTGCGTCATTGCCACACTCTGCAGTCTGGCTCACTGGTGAAGCCAGCTTGACATGTTGGTTAATATTATACTAGGTTTTGTTGATGGTAATTGGAGAATAATTTATATATTTTCAGACCACGGGATGTAAGTTAGATTCCTACTGGGGGGGGCAGAGAGTTGCTGATTTTTTTCAACTCCTGTATAGGTCTGAAAAGTATAAAAATTCTGCTTGAATTTTCATCAACCAAAACTCAAATAATTTATCAAAAATGAAGCAAAATTCCCAACATTACTGACATTTTGGTTATGCTATGGATATATTTCTATGTTCAAATGCCACTGTAAAAATGGAAGCGCTTGCAACCTAATTATGTGAAACAGTGCTGCACTCAAAATTCTCTTGTGGTTTTATAATTATAGTCAGAGGGACATTAGAAGGGTGCAGGAGCATTCGCCTGTGGGAAATTGTTGAAGTCTGGGGACTGCCTCAAAAGGCAAAATCCTGCATCCCCGGAGACTTTTTTTCTTATTTTCGTATGAGAGCTCTTTAAACTCAGGGCCTGAGGCAAATCTCCCCTTTGCCCCTCACCCCCTCTCAGCAGCCTTGATGTGAAAATAATCAGAAGTGAACTATAATGATTAAAAGTTTGCCTAGCATGACGTAATTGTCAGGCTGTCTTTGCCATGCCATTGTGATACTGTTCCAGGAGTTGTAAAAATGCATAATGGAACGTTTCATTACACAAATTTGAAATAATTCTTCACATAAGTTTTATTGTTGTAGATAGAATAAATGGAAAAACATTTGTCTTAG
>JAODVM010430717.1:0-24603 GCA_025400095.1 Phenganax marumi
TGATTAGACTCGTCAACCGCATGAGACGACATCGGCTGTATCCATTCTTGCAACGTAACAGATTTGCTTAGAAGTTAGGATCCTTCTTGAATATGTGATCTGGAATTGATCTTTAAACTAAACATTAATGGGACTATATGAAGAATCACAATTGCTGATCGATGAGATCGAATCATGCTCGTCATTTAGGACTGGATGAATTATGTGAAACCTTGACTTTTGATGACTGACCACAGACCATAGCCTGAGACACGGCTGCATATGTTTCAGATCCAGCTGATCTAAAAAGTTACAAATTCGCCAGTTCGACTTGACGGGATACCAAGGTCGGGACTTGTAATGCCAAATTTATTGGAATACCGACTGCTCAGCTTACTTTAGTATGTTTGATTTCCCAGAAGTGAAAAAGCTTCTGCATAGCGGATACAACAAAATTATTGTAATGAACGCTCGTAACTTCAACATTTTCGCATCCGTTCACTTAGCACGGCTCCGCCATTAAAATTATAACAATAGGACTGTTAAGTTCTGTGATGTCGCCATCTCAATAATACAACATACACCGTGGAGAGTTTTACAAAAGATATATTTCGTCTACAAATCACTTCTATATATACGAGATTGATACTGATAGAGTATTGTTATGGTACATATTTTACCTTACATGATTACAAGTTTGATTACACGTATGGTTCACGTACAATTACATTACGATATCCTTGATATGGATAGGAGTGTCCACCATGCAGTTACATATTTTTATTATCAGTTGCTAATTGGAACCAACTGTCGTCCTATCACAACAACATTTTATGCAGAACATTAGAGCACATATTCTAACAAGAGCAATCCCTAAAGGTCTTCTTTTATACAGATCCTGTACACTTGCATGACGCAATTAGAATTAGTTATTATTTAAACAAAATACAAAATTCACTACTTGGAAGCTCTCATTAAGAGTAAGGTCTGCTTTGTTTCCCATATTTCATGACGATCGTACTCGTAATAAAAAAGCCTTGGACATTTTATGAGAGCTTCGCCCCCCAACAACCAAAACAAAATGAAAACGATTAGCAGCTCTGGGGCCAGCTGGTCAAAAGCTGGTTAGCTTAATTCTGGGTTTTACGTGAATTTTGAAGAAAATTTTAAGGCTGTTTGTGTAAAATTTTGCAAGTATTTTCTTCAACTTTTCTCTGGATCAACCAAAGTTTTGATTTGCAAAATTTTGAAACTGAAACAGAATGCACATATTAAATAGCTGGATAAATTTTAATCCAGGGTTAACACTAATCCAGCCTTTGAACAACTGACCACAGTTTCAGTTTCACGATTTTCACGGAGCTCTCACCTCTCTGAGTTACGTTCCACGCAGTCACGCTAACTGGTGCGCGCGCATGTTGTCAGGAAACGTAAATCTTGTTGTAAACCACTGGTTGCAAACACAGAGTTGCAAACAGGTTCTGCCTATTGTTTTGTTTTGACAAGTTAAACGTCACACCGTCTGATATTTTGGCACCGAGACACCGAGTAACCAAGACTGATTGTACAATCGTGATCTTTTCGGCCTGATTTCTAGATTTGTGGCCTGAGAGTTTGGACGTAAGACGAATAATGGAAATATTTCCTGACTTCGAAAAGTCTCAGGCAGGCGAATATTTTTCATTATTCGTCTGCGCTCTCATATTACAGATTGGCGCAAAAGATTTTCAATATTAACAACCATGAGAATCGTTAGCAAATACAAATTATGAATCCCAAAATCGTATATAAAAATAAATATTTCCGTTAATGTAGGTTATATCTTAAAATTAAATTGATTGTTGGCTTGTAGCCGACGCAATTTCAATTACCAGTACGTGGAACCTCTTACACAACTCAACATTCAATCCAATCGAACTCGTTTCAACACGTTTCAGGAGAATTCTTTTAACTCGCTCATCTTAAATAAGTTGAGCTCATTCTGGAATACTTAAATGGCGGACTCTTTTATATTTTAGTTGAATTTTGATTGAAATTTGTTTGATGATAAGAAAAACTTTATTACCTGTAACTGTAACCGTAAAAATTGAAAAACTAGAATTAGGTTCTAGTTTCTAGTCCTTTTTTCTCGTGTACTTGTTGGCGTGCTGTTGTCATGGTTTCTGTATATAAAATGCCTAAATGAAATATTACCATGTTGCTTCGTCTTGTTCAAACTTCAACGTGAACATTGGAGCACATAACAATCGCTTTGATACTGCATGTCTTATACACGAGAAATAATGATCCTGTGCTATGTTTTCCAATCTTTAGACTAGTATCAGTGAAACTGCTGAGGTGAGTTTCATTGTGTATTAAACATAATGACGACATGGTTTCGTACTTGTCTTCTCCACGAATTACCATCATATGCCATATGTGCTAAACAAGCTTGACTCCAGCAAATGTTGGACAATCAAGTTGGAAGTCAGATAATTTATTAATAGTATTTGTCTAATACACAAATGCTACACTGTCAGCCACAAAAGAAAATTTTGTGTGTGTACATCGGTGGACGTTAACGTACGTGCGTGTAACGTTGCTATAAATATAATAAAGTTTTACTATTAAATATTGCTCAACACAATTAAATATAATAATCTTCCCCTAATGAGTAAAATTTTTGGTAGTACACAGATTAACTTTGTCTAACATCAGATGAATTTACTTGTCAGATGAAGTTACGGTCAGATGTGCAGATAAATCTACTTTTGCCATGTACAGCCATGTACTGGATCAATAAACTATTCGCTATTCTTGATTCTCCCGATTATAAACCCATTCAGGGTCATAGCTGGATGTGAAAAGATGGGAAGACACATTCATATATTCATTTTTTGCCCACTGATTTCTTTTGAAAGCAACTGTTTGCAGTGGTACATATATATGTAAACATGAATATATGAATGTGCAACCCCCAAGTTTCGTGTCTGGTTATCGCTCTGAACGCACTGGGCAGCAATGCGCCTGCTCCTGGTATATACCCCGCTTGTAAAACACCAGGCCAACGTTACTAGCCCAGAGTATGCTGACTAGAAGTGGCGTACGTTGGAGGGCTATTGGGGGCTATTGATCCCCATTGGTCTCAAGACTGTGCCCACAAAAAGCTCAAGTCTATAGAAATTTATGAAAAGGATTGCATGAAGTGTGAAATCCAAGCACTTAGCAACTATTAAAGTCTTGTCTCAGAATGCAGTAATGATATTTTCAACTTCATGGACATCCAAAATTTTCTCCAGGTACCTAATCCCTCTAATGGGACTTGCCCTCCCAAACCAATGACCCTTGTTATGACACATGCACCTTTATCTGTATTTTGTCAATATCTAGTATGATACATGTACTGTAATAGGTGTGTTTCAAGGAGCTACACCAGGCATGCAGATGATGTGGTTATGTGTAGCAACATCATTCTCTCTTGTTTTTCACTAAGTTATGCAGATACATACAAGAGTACTGATAATATGCATACATGAAACATGCATACATAAATAAGAGCTGGTTAAGGAGCATGATAAGTACAGTAGAAGTTACACCATTATACTGCCACAGTGCTTAGTAAGTCTACCATAAATACTATGGTGAAATTTCATTCGCATATGTGACGGTTTCAGAGACTGTAATTTTTAGGTACATCAAAAATATAGCAACAGAACATTGTTTGCTGTAAATATGATATTTTGTGTTAAAGATGTCAACCAGTCAAGATGAGCTTGTAGCAGCAATGTCTCAAGAGAGGTTACAAAGATTACCTCCAATCACATCTACTCTATCACAGTCTACAGTTTATGGAAAAAGTCGTCTGAGATCCCATCGCAGGAGTAGGGAAATTCAAACTCTTTTAAGAAGATATGTGTAAGTAGTTTAACCTTTTACTGGATAAGGTCATGATGTGTGCAATATTTTGTTGTATTGTCCAATGGAAAACCTCGAGAGATTTAATATTGGGCGCCGTCTGCTGGATAGTTGGCTGCCTCAAGTCCTACCATGGAAAAACACAGTTTTGAACAAGCAATTGATGCAAAAGACAAATTCAGTGTAACATGCGGAATTATCTTGTAATTTGCATTTTAACATAAGCACAGCAATACAATACGTAACACACGTGAAGAAGGACACTCCATGATAGACTGTTAGAGGCTGTTGAAGCAGCTAAGTAATGAAATGACGAAACCGCATCGGAAACAGAAAGGGATTGAGATATTAGCCAAAAAGAGTAAAATAATATGTTTTGCAGCCATTTAGCTGGAATTTTTGTTTTCAGTAAAGTAGAAAGTAACGATCAAATCTGCAAATTCCATGTTTATCAAGTGCTATAGGCCAGTAACTGTAGATATCCAACTCTTTTGTCGACGAGGCCTTCTTACTCTTCTACTGTTTGCTTAAGGGCATAAACCAAGTACATACGGTGAGAGGTTTTAATGGGCATATTCAGACTGTCGCTAATAACCATTACAAACCATTTTCATTACGTTTAGTGTCGGTTTTACCGATTAATTTGTTGGATTGTCATTGGAAGAGATCAAATTGTTTTGATCGCATAACTTGTACGAATTTCGACGTAACAATCAGAGTGGACCGAAGGCCTCTGGATAAGAGGCAGTTTTCATTATAACTCGACGTAAACTGTGTTTTTCTTCGTTTAGCTATGAAAAAGCCATCCATGATAAAGAAAAAGTGGAAGATAGCTTGCGAAGAAAACCTCCACCATTTGATGGTCCTCAGTTACCATCCACTGTAAGCACATGTGTCTTACTTTTCCTCCTGCCTTTTAGTGATCCAATGTCAGATCCTTATACTAGACGTACTCGAGTAAACGAATATATATATAATGATTGAACTGCACTATACGATCGCGCAGTATCCTGAGATGCTTCGACTTCTAATCGTTACCACAAGCGTATAACTGAATAAGATACGTAATGTAAATTATATTTTTTGCGTTGCATTCATGCAGATGATGAGTCGAGAAAGGAAGATCAGAGTAAGTATATATTTTGATTTTGTTATTTGCTGAACATTGCACAACACCAACAGTGCTAAGTATAGGTTGTTTGCAATCACGTGGTTCTTTGACCAAACGAAGGGCAAATCAACAATTTTGTTGACGAATTTTTCCCATTTCAGTGGCGTGTTCTGCAATGAATTAAAAAGGAACGAAACCTTTATGTCTTCAACTATTGTTGAAGTCAACTGAGTAGCTTTTCACGGCTATTTTTGACATACTTGCCCGTCATCTAAAATCTCAAAATCACATCATTGAAAACAACCTATAGTGGCAGCTTTTGTACAATTCTACTGTGTAACTGTGAACATTTAAGGCATTAATTGTGCTCTAGTGGTCAGGAAAATTAAGAGATGTACGTAGGCTGAGTACGTTTCGTTGCGACACAATTGAAGTGTGACTCAATTAAAGTGATGCTGTAGACTGTCTGGTCGTATACTGTGTAACCAGTCCAAAGGATTAATGAAGTGGCGCATGTGTATATCGATGCCCTAATGTATGGCTTCACGGATTATGACATTGTACTATCTTTTCGTCAGCTGAATTATCAGTACATGAAACGCTGCGTACAAGACGGTCCAGTGACACCCATGGCGGAACAATGGTGGCTTGATATTTTAAGAATGATTCCTCCTCGTCTTGTAAGTGCAAAACATTTACAAACTCACATCACCCAACTACAGAAAGAGGTGCACGAAGAATACGAAGCTAGCATGAAGAAAGCTATGGGTAACTTATATAACTGATTACAATCTGATTACATTGGCTGACTCATTGAGTCAATTGCCTTCGTTTTGTGTGAATAATTTTATGACTCATACATGCACATAATTAATGGTTTTGTTTCAGTGCAACATGTCTTGTTGAAACCAAACGTGAAAGGCGTTGATGAAGACGAAGATTTACCTGAAGACCCACAGTATGCAGATATTGTTTTGTTTTTTAAATCTCAACTCAACCTAATACTCAGGGTCTCGGTTTAAAATAGGTTGGAGCTCACAGCGCCTTACATTGCTTTACTTTGTGTGACTTAAAGTAGCTTTAAGTACCCTACCCTCTGGCAAGCCTCTGCAAAAGCTTGCATTGAAACTTATTTGAAGTAAGAGGAAAGTAAGCGTGCATACAAGGTGTGATGGGTATAGAGCAGAATTTTAACTAATTTCTTCAAAAAAAAGCCCAGCGTGATCGCACATTCCGCGGAAAATTAATGTAAGAGTTTTTGCCGGTTTTTCTGAGGGGAGAGGCTGCAGCTGTAGTTCGATTCACAGCAAATATTTTGAAACGTATAAACTCTACAAAACATCGAGATTTTGTTTATCTTTTAGACGCACGGGCAAAAGTTTAACATGCAGTATGATGTTCTCCTGTTTTCCATTTATGTGACGACTGTACAGTACATTTAACGGTCAATCTGTTGAAATTTTAATATTTTTTTTCAGGGGTTTGGACTTCTCTAGTCCGTGGCGGGAAACTTTCAGCAAAGCTAAACGATCTATTGCGGAGAACCTTCATATTCTGCATCATTCTATGCAAACTATACTGAGCATTTGTCAAAGTGGGATTTATTCTTCGTTGCTCATTGTTGATCTTTCTAAGTTGAGGTTGCTATGCGTAATTAAATACGTATATCTTTTTTATATTATTACAAATATGCACGTGTACACCCATCGTATTGGTGAATTATATTTTTTCCCGAGCTATGTTTGGAAGTGTAAGTAGTATTGTGTTGTTCAGATCTCAAGGACCTATTGAATGTGAACATTTAAAGAATAATGTGACGCTTGATTGTGAGAAAATGGAAGAAAAAATGATGCACAGGTGGGTTGTGCGGACAGCTTGATTTATATGTCTTGAGCATTGTAGCTGTGGCAGAATGCGTTCACGTTACTGTTGAACTTGCGTGAAGTGATTGCAAAGAGTCAAAATCCTGTTCAGTCCCAATGTGAAGATTTGAAACGACACTTCATGCGCACGTTCTGACTGTTTTGATTCATTCCAGAGGCTCTGTTACCTTGACATTTTATCATACGACCGATATAAAGATGCTTTATGACTCTAAAGTTGTAAAAAAAGTTTAATGACTATACTCTAATTTTGTTTTGTAGTTGGTTTCCAGAAATTGTAAAAGTATTTATTGACAAGAACACTTTGAAACACTTGAAGTCTGATCGACTTGACTCATTTTACAACAGTGTGTCTGTTTTAATATCTACCCAGGCAAGTTTTATTTTGAATAAGATGAAGTCCCACTCATCAATTGTAATAAAGCATGCATCTACAACGAGGATAAGATTCCGACTGAGAGCCATCTTACTCTTGTTAAGCTAAACAATGCAGCGACAGCAACTCCAGCACAACAACAGATTTCTCGTTCGTTCAAGATAAGATCCTATAGGACCGAAGAAATACGGATCTTCCAAAAATCTAAGTCTTTAAGCTGCCATGAAGCCCTAAATTCCTAGGTGGCAACAGACAATCCAGAATGTTTATACCGTCGTCTGATTTATCTGTACCGTCAGAGATTACAATGTTTCGAAAAGACTTTTAAAAAGTCTGCATGCAGGATGGTGAAGAGGAATAGCAGTTAATCAAAATTCAAAACAGACTATCAACCATCTCAGTTTTTGAAAATTGTTTCTCCAGTGATCATAGTATTTTTATGCGTTTCAGTTGAAAGAAATACTTATCCGGACAATCCGTGCTTGGGTTTCTTTATTTGACGAAAAGCATGAGGATCAACTGCCGAAATTTAAGCTTGAACTGATCCTGGATGACGATGATCACATGCAGTTTTATCCAATGTTGAGTGACGTTCAAGCAGTCGTCTTTCACGTCGTGGATACCGTAGCAAGAACTATGCAAAATGTTCCTACAGTTCAGGTAAAGCAGACAAAGTTTTTCTTTTTAGACTTCAATGCTTCCTATCGACGTATGCAGGCATACGTAAGTATATCGCCCAGTGGTATAGGTAACGCAGTAATCATTTTCCGATTCATTCATTGCGTGGCAAGGTGTTACTCAGTGCTATTATTGCAATTTTGAACACTATTTAACTGCAATTCATTTTCTCCCTCTTTCAGTCTTGGTTGGCTGGGAACAATATGACACCAATAGACGCTGGAATCGATGATGTTGTTATTCAGGAGTGCAAGATTTCTTTAGCAAAAGCTGTGAACGCAAATTTAGAGCAACCGATACGTTATTTGATGAGATTTGGTAGGTCTGTGCAGAACTTTCCTACGACTGAAGCTTCTCATGTTTGCTTACAAGAAGTAAAAATAAGACTTACGTTACGAATAGTAATCGTTGTTATTTAAATGCGCAAGATGTGCTGCTAAATGGAGGTTTGGGGAAAATACGATTGCATGCTCGGACATTCGTCCAAACACATATATACTGTTCTTGTAAATTACACTATTAGTGAATTTCTTTTATCTTTTAGACGAATTTAAGATGCTTGTGTCCGGAGAAGCCAAAGCTAGTGTTGAAAAATTCCTTGAAGATGAGCACACATTTGAAGAATACACAAATGTTAGCAATATGAAAACTGCAATAAGTTTCTAGAGTGTTAGAACAGATGCAACATATCGTATACTGTTTGATCTATTTGTCAGTAACTTTTCTATACCTCATCTTATGGTAAAAGAATATTTTTTGTTTCAGGAGATACAAATGTATCGCAATCTTGCTCGACAAGTCTCCATGTTACCAAATATTGCTTCATTTAATATGGTAGAACTTGATTGCGACGATTTGAAGAGAGGATTGGCGTCAAAATCCCACGGCTTTGCTGAGCAGTTACTCACTAGACTTGCAACTGATCATAGAAATGAAAACATAAGGTGCAGTTTTTTCAGTTCCACGCTACGTACAGTAAATGAGCCTACGTTACATGTTACATTGCATGCGGCTCTATAATGCAATAGTCCTTTACTATGATAAAAAAGGCGCATGACAGCATGTTTATTTCACCAGAATCTCTTATGCCGCTCAATATTTGATGATGTTTGCTGGAAAAGTAATTTTATGGTTATCTTATTGCTTATACCTTTGGTGATGTCGTCAAAGCTATGATTATGATTTCCTTAGCATATACGTACCTATTTGTTTGCGCACGAATAGTTGTGGTAAAGTCGACATCCTGCCATGCATTTATTGCATCTTATTTTTTATTGATGCTTTATATTCATCGTGTTATTTCATTTGAATTACATTTCTGCATCTTTTACTCACATGCATGCACTTCTGTCAGCCGCAGTGTCTATAATTTTTGAGTGTGTATAATTACTTCAAGATTGCGTGATGTTCTGTAGCATTTGCAACGAGTTCGAAGAAATGAGAGATCGTGCATTGAAAGTGCCAGAAGACACACGAGAAATGACAGACATGATGAAATTTATCAAAGATGCTAAGACAACAAGATTAGTAAAACTCAATGAACAGATAAAGGCAAGTGCGTTGTGCCCTTTACGCAATGTTTTATTTTAACAATCTAAAGTAGTATAAGGGCAAATGACAACAGTTAGCCACTTAGTTTTCTCTCTCTCTCTACCACACACAATGTCAACGCGTACTGAACATACAAATCGTGACTTTTTGACCTTTTTAAGTATTTTTAAACATCAAATTTTTTAAGCAAAAATAGACGGTATTTAGTCGGAATTAGACATATTAAAATAGTAGTGAAAATCTTGGGCGAGAAATTATCTCATTATTATGAGCTTTCGGTTGCCAGTCTGCAACCATCGACGGTTGAGGTGTCCTGATTCACTGGAAACCGAAGGCTCATAATAATAAATACTTTTTAGTCAGAGAGCATTTTTACTTGTATTTTAATATCAAATTTTGTGTTGTGTAGGAGTCACAAGGTAGACTCTCCTACCTATTGGAGTCTTACAGTTTCACCCAGGATGACATCACATTGAACTGCACCGTATTAAACTGGCCTAAGGATATCGGTCCTGTTTTTGACCAAAATGATGAGGTACTTTACCATGTATGACTTGCAAATGTGCTTACGTTTCATTTCTTCCTATTGAGCTCGTATGGTGACAACAGCAGATTACCAGGTTGATTTTTGTTTAGCGTATGTACTAATATACTCCAATAGTAGAATCTGGTTGCATTACATGAAATGCGCGCTTAGTTGGTCTTGGTCACTTCACACGTTTGGGAAGTTTACACCTTTTTCCTGTTTAGATTGTCGCCGAATCTCAAAAAAGAGGAGAAAGCGCTTTGACAGAGAAGCGAGAAAAAGTTATGCTGGAGCTTGATAAATTGCAAAGGTATAATTGCAGCACAATTAAGCGCAGTTTATGTACACAATACAATTCGTATTTGCTTTCTATAAGTTTTGATCTTTAATAAAATTATGTGGCTAGTGCAGTGAAAGTAAAGGCTGCATTCCAATGTCGCGGTTTTTTTTTGACGCACGCAAAAGTTTAAATTCTTCAAAGTTTCGTATCTTGCAGAAATACTTCAAGACATGGACACTTAATAATATAAAACACCAAATTCTAAACATTCCAGTTCGTGGTTGTTTGTAAGCCGATTGTTGTTACCATTGAAATATTCACGTACATTCACGCCTATGCATGCGTATGAAAAACGCGACAGTGCATGGAGAGCAAGCAGCTCTAAGTGCGTCTAGCGCCAGGATTGTTCATGTGCTGTTAGAGATTGACCTGATAATTTTTTCAGACGCGTGGACGAATTCAGTGATCACTGTGATCTTGATATGATGATGCAATATGTTAAAGATGTTCAAACAGTACAAAGAAAACTTGCAGAATGCATTGAGTCAATCACGTTCATTAATGAGGTTCGTTAATGGAACTCATTTTCTTCGCATGATATTCCCCATGTTTGCACGATATATCGATATTCGCTTAATTCTGCAGTGTACTAGATAGAAGCACTTATTAAAACTCAGTTACTTCAGTTAGACCCTGGCCTGGTTTATTTTAAGCTCTGCCAGAAGATGCCATTGCAAAAGAGCGAGCAAATGATATTTTTATTACCTATGCAGTAAGTTGTACGTCTACTGTAGTAAACTTGCAGGAAGTGAAAAAACGTGAATCTGAAGAACCATGCACTGTATAACATACAATATATGCTGGCCCTTACTTTACAGCCCGGTAAGAGCATATATAGGGCTGTACTGTCACTTCCTAAATGACCACCATTTGAAGTCAAGTGCAACCTACTGATACAATTTGGTTGTGTTTTCCATGATGCACTTGAGTTTTCACTTTGTAGGAAGAAAATCTTTTCAAGTGGGAGCAGACATCATATCCACAATTAGATGCCATCCAACAGAGTATTGATCCATACATGAAGTTATTTTCTACGGTTTTGAAGTGGCAGAGAGCTGAAAAGAAATGGATGGATGGTGATTTCAATGACCTTGAGCCCGAACTTATCGAAGCTGAGGTAGCTATTTTATATTATGGGTACAGATCCTCAATCTTTAATCTTTAAGAATATTCTACGTAAACATGGTAGCTATTCAGCTATATAGGGAGCTGGTCTTCAATGAGTCGTGTTACACAACATGTAAAAATTACAAAAAACTTTGAGAAACCTACCTACTGGTCGATTTCACAGAAGTATAATTTAGTAATCAGCTATCAACAACTTATTACGTACAAAACATTAAGAAACATAATTAGTGCAAGGACGTTGTTGAAAAAGCTGCTATTATCAACGAATCCGCTCTCTTGCAGCGATTATGATTTTTGAAAAAAAGTGGTTTGCTTCTTGTGCCACATTATCATTCACGAGTTTCCTGTTGCTTCAAACGTGCATGTGCACTATATACGTCCATGGGGATGTTGTGGTGTGCAGAAGCACCGAAACAAGTA
This sequence comes from Phenganax marumi, assembly GCA_025400095.1. Classification (NCBI taxonomy): domain Eukaryota; kingdom Metazoa; phylum Cnidaria; class Anthozoa; order Malacalcyonacea; family Clavulariidae; genus Phenganax; species Phenganax marumi. The sequence continues at coordinate 11,887 of JAODVM010430717.1, forward strand.
TGCCTGTTCCTCAAAGTTCAGTTTTAGCCTTCACTGAAAATTACCTATGTTTAGCAAAGTCTTTCGTAGAAATACTCTAAGAAGCATATAGAATAGAAAAATGAATTATTTTCTGAACAAAGTGAAGAACACTTGCGATGTTCTGTGTATAACGATTTGTGTTATTGAACATGTAAATCTGTTTTTTCATGAATCGTGAATGAGGGCACAAGAATTTATTTCTTAACATTACCCGCTATTGAGTTCATGTATGCATGGCTTTTTCTCTATTTTTGTGTATTGAATAGACTGAAGAATTTGCTCGTGAAATGTACAAGATTTCGAAACTTTTCATTGCGAAGAAGAAAGATGATAAAGATAAAAAGTCCAGAGTGCGCGATTCAAAGGAAGAAGAAAAGCCCGAAGAATCGTCTGCGGCAAGACTTGTCAGTAATATTCGAGATCAAATCCTGGATTTCAAGGTGTAGTATCCAGACATATGCAAGGTGCAAAGTACATATGCTGTGCGCAAAATATTGAATTCCATGTTCATGAGTTGATTTTTACATGGAGCAGAAAAACAACTTTCTAGATTTTCAGTTCGAGTATTTTTCTTGTGACCGTGTTCTCTTGTCGATAATTGTCGGTCAAATCACATTCTCCTGCCGGTGGTCATTTGACTCATAAACAAAGAAAATGATTTTCCGAATCAATTTTAAATTTGTGTGTTGTATGACCTATTATTTGAAACTGAAAAAAATATGATATATTTGACTTATGAGATGTCCCACGTGTTGCGACATCAATGGATGTTCCCTGCATGTACGGCAGTCTTCTTAAAGACGTCGTAAACGTCTTTTCCTTTGCATGGTTTTGATTGATAACAATGAGACTCTAAAATCCCATCGGTGGAAGAACGTAATATTGACCAGTTTCTTTTGAACAGGGAAATATTCCAGTGATAACGACATTATGTAATCACGGAATAAGACCTCGGCACTGGAAACAAATGTCTGATATTATTGGTTTTGATATCACTCCGGATTCTGGCAGCACCTTGAGGAAATTTCTAAAGTTAAACCTGGCTCCTTGTATGACGGAATTTGAAGGCATTAGTGTAGCTGCTAGTAAGGTACAGTAAAACAACAGGGAAATATTGTTATTTTTTATAGAAAGATAATCAATATTTTGTAGTTTTAACAAACATACTGCATTAGAATTGTACTTGAAGTGCAGGAACTGCACCCAAGCGAAAAACTACGTATAGCTACTGTATGCATGGAACTACAATGACGCACTGCATTCTTCTCCTCTTAACATTTTAAGAAACCATTTTGCTTGCTGCTTAACTTACTGGCTGTATTGCATCCATTGATATGTTTAGGAGTTTTCGTTGGAGAAAGCAATGCAAAAGATGGTTGATGACTGGGATGAGATCGTGTTTAACACAACACAATACAGAGATACAGGAGTTCATATTTTAGCTGCAGTCGATGAAATCCAGACCACACTAGACGATCAGATTGTAAAAACACAAACCATGAGAGGATCTCCTTTTATTAAACCTTTTGAGACAGAGATTAAGGTAACTTGCTACTGACACCTATAGTTTGCAGACTGTCATACTTGTGTTTTACGCCGTTTTTATTTAGTGCCAAGTTTTTGCCTTGCATGCAACGTACACTTTCGAGAAATTCTCTCGTTTTGTTCTATATAGTCTTGGGAAGAGCGGTTACTAAAAATGCAAGAAATTATAGATGAGTGGCTGAAGGTATGATCTTTAGTTTGGCAAATTTTACTAATATAACTCTGAACACAATACACACACTTTCTATTTCTTTTTCTTGAGTGAGCTTCAGTTGCCAAGCTTTTCTTTGTTTTTTTTTGGCAGTATTAAAAAGTATTAAATATTGTATGTTGCGTGTTGCTCTATCCTTTTTTCTAGGTGCAAGCTCAGTGGCTGTACTTAGAACCTATCTTCAGTTCTGAAGATATCATGCAACAGATGCCAGAGGAAGGTCGCAAGTTTCAGACTGTTGACAGAAACTGGAAAGATATCATGAAATTTGTTGTCAAAGATCCGAAAGTAAGTTCTTTGTGTTTAATTCGAATATATTGTCTTCGATGGAGATGCTTGGAAACTCGGAGAATTTCAAAGCACTTACCAGTAGTGATTTGTATATTGAAACGTCTTAACCGGGTACTAATGTTTTCAAATTGTGCATACTTCTCGACGTGTGACAACAAGATGGTTGAGTGTAATCTAACGTTGTCCTGCCTTTGCAGTGGATATAGTTTGATTTGTTGTACCAAAACGGTACAAAAGACAAGTTTACATTGCACGAACAAAACTTTTCCCAAGTCTCAAAAAATGATTTCCTATGACTTTGGTCGTATCCATGACTACATCTTCAGTCATTATTGGTTGGTCATCGGTACGTTCTGCGAACCCTTATAATTTCAGGTATTAGCAGCAACATCTATGCCGGGAATGTTTGATCGACTAGGGGATAGTAACAGCTTGTTGGACCAAATTAACAAAGGTCTTAACGCTTATTTGGAAAAGAAGAGGCTGTTCTTTTCAAGGTTTGTGTGCCGCACACATGTCCGTTCCTTAGCGAGTGGAGAAGTAACGTTTGTAATTGCTTGCGTATTTATTTGGTCTTTTGGTACAAAGAAACAGTTCTTTAAACTTTTAGATTTTTCTTTCTGTCCAACGATGAGATGCTTGAGATATTGTCTGAAACGAAAGATCCATATCGCGTGCAACCTCATTTGAAGAAATGTTTTGAAGGAATGGCGAAATTGCAGTTTAAAGAGAATCTGGATATAACTCACATGTACAGCAGTGAGGGAGAGAAGGTAAAATTGTTGTTCAGACTAACGTGCAAGTTCAGGCCGGGCGGCCCGGGCCACATATGATTCGACAAGTCGTGAACAATTTTCGTCGTTTCATATCTAATTATGTGGACGAAAAATTACTTGATTGCCGTAAATCCAAACAAACAAACAAGCCAAGAAACGAACAAACAAGCATGTAAGCAAGCGAACAAAACAAAGCCTCTTGGCAGAGGTATTATAGTTGTATTTGCGTATGGTGTTATTATTCTCCATGCAGGTTCCATTCAGTGAAGTTATTTCAACATCAGAAGCTCGAGGAGCTGTAGAGAAGTGGTTGTTGCAGGTGAGGCTCTAGCTAGTTGCTGTAGTAAAATGCCATAACATCCTGCTTACAGCAAGTTGAACGATCTACTTTTAGGTTCAAGATGTGATGCTCATCAGTGTTAGAGACATTATTGAAAAATCCGTACAGGTATACGCATACTATTGTCAAAGCTTTGTTTCTTGCCTTCTGGTGAAAGTACTCAGAGTGAGCTCTAATTTACATGTTTTCGCCTTCAGTTTGAAAAAATCAGCTGCTAATTGTAGTCGTCAAATGTGATCGAAAAAGAACTTAACCCTATCTTCTTTTTTTCTTTAGTCTTACGCTATTGAAGAGAGGAAACATTGGGTGACAGAATGGCCAGGACAGGTATTTGACCATTTGTGGCAAGAAAAGCTTGCTAATCTGCTGTCTGATTATCACGGTTGGCCCTCTTATGTTTCATCAGTTCTCTACGCTGATTGTGCAAAAGTCATTAAAGCTTAATAAATATAGAATCTCGTTCAACAATGCTGGTTTACAAACATAGTTTTTTTATTGTCTTTCAGGTTGTCATTTGCGTTAGTCAAATTTACTGGACTGCAGAGGTTCATGAAGCGATACGAAGTGGACCAAATGGCTTGAAGGAATATCATCAGAAATTGACTAAACAGGTTTAATTTATAGGCATCATTGGAATATTGAACGTACAGTAATCATCATCGCTTGTCAGCATTGATCACTGATATTTCTTTTGCCGTGCAATTCCATACATTATTGCTGTATTGGCTTCTGGTTGTTTTTTTATGTGTTTCGGTGAATAAATGTTTCCCATGCATCAAGGTCGACCTTGCTATTTTGCTCATAATTTGTAGTGGAGGAGAGAATTGTAAATATTAACTGCATTGTTACTGTAAGCCTTTCGATACCCGGAGAGCATTTGACTAGAAAGCCAGATATCGCTGTATCTATAGACCCGGCTTAGATGCTGAATTTTTCGCTGGTTGTGGTGAGGCTATCATCACTCGGAGAGACTTACAATAACATTCATTTACACGAATCTACGTTTTATAAAATATGATGTTAGTTAGAGTCTGCACTACACGCCCTGTAGGGTAAAGCTTATACTTGGGCTGTTATTCTTCGGGTTGCGTTGGTGTGAAATTCACTTGGAGAAATGAAAAAAAAACCCCGTAATAACATCTTGTTTTGTAGCTTGAGGACATTGTCAGTCTTGTCCGAGGAAAACTTTCAAAACAAAACAGAACAACTCTTGGAGCATTGGTTACCATTGATGTTCATGCGAGAGATGTCGTCGAAGATATGGCTGAAAAAGGTAAGATCAGACAGCTTGGTCCTACACTGTAATAACGAGGGACTGTACGTATCAATCACCATGGAAATTTGAAAATTAATGAAAGTGTCTTATCAAGGTCGGAGATTTTATATTTGTATATACATTTCGTACATAGAAATAAGAATATATTTCTAAGCAAGAACACGATTCTATCGTTTCTCGGCATCAAGCAAACGAGAAAAATTGTAATTTAGCTTTCTTTTGATTTTTTTCTAATGAATAAATTATCGATATTTTCCAATTAGCTACCTAGAATCCTATATCTAGGTATGGGCATGCTTTTGGTGCGATCTTTTAAAACCCACTTGATCTAGGTGTACTGAGTATACATAAATCGCCGATGGCAGAGTTTTGTGTTTGATGCAGTTTACAGTCAACATGCTAGTATAAGTAACTGTATTGGTTTGTAGGTGTTTCTCGCGAGAATGATTTTGATTGGCTGTCCCAGCTTCGTTACTACTGGGAGAAAGATGACTGCCTTGTGAGAATTATTAATGCGACTGTGAACTATGGTTATGAATATCTTGGAAATTCTGGCAGGTGCGCTTTTGTTTGTTCTTTTTCGAGTCTTTCTGAGAGATATACTCTCCCCATGTCAGCGAAAAAATCACTAGTCACGTGAAATTGAACCCAGCCTATTGTGCTTCATATTATCCTGTATACTTTGATCGATATTATTCCTGATTAGATTTTCGTGCTTGGCTTCACAAATTGGAAGTTGATTTCTACTCTCACTGGACAATAATATTTACTGACACTGTATGCCTGGTATCTCTATTGTTTTTCTAAATCTTCCGTTAAGGTTGGTAATCACTCCTCTGACTGATCGTTGCTATCGAACGTTGGTTGGTGCATTTCACTTGAATCTTGGAGGAGCTCCCGAAGGCCCCGCAGGTACCGGGAAAACTGAAACTACCAAGGTACGTACAAGAATCCTCAAAAAAGAATATGTCCATCTTTTTCCAAAATAAAACACATTCCACGCGATTCTACGCCATCCTGGCTAGTGCAACGTTATAACTACTGATAACAGTTTATGTATAATGACGCATACTGTACGGTAGTCTCAGCTGCATCGGCCATTTTTCGTCGACAACTTGATAACTTTTCTACAGTGGCTATTTGCTGTGTTTAGTGAAAGCTTGAGTAAACTGCTCATATAAACTGCTGAGTATCTACTCCGTATAGATTTTCTGCACATGCCATTCAACTTTTATAGCCCTCCTTTCTTAGCTTGGTTTCCATATATATGGTCGTAACTGTTGTAAACTAAGAGTCACGATATCTCTCATTGGCCAAAATATTCTATCTTCTTCCCAGTAAGTCTCATAGACAAGATGCATTTTATCTCAGGACTATTTCTTGCTTTGCTAACAATAAGTATGTAACTGCTGTATGTTGACTGTTTAGAAAGATCGTGACTCTATACTTGACAACACGTACGAGCATTTGGAAACCAGACTATATAATTAACGACAATTTTCTTTTACATTTTCAGGATCTTGCAAAAGCTCTAGCTATACAGTGTGTTGTTTTTAATTGCTCAGATGGCCTGGACTATCTTCAAATGGGAAAAGTATGTGTAACTCAAACTCTGCAAGCAAAGTGGTAGGGTTTTGCTTTCTAATGTCCATTACCTTTCCCTTAGTTTTTCAAAGGCTTGGCATCTTGCGGAGCTTGGGCGTGTTTTGATGAGTTTAACAGAATTGAACTCGAAGTTCTTTCCGTTGTTGCCCAACAGGTGTGTATCTGGAACAATTTTGTTTATTCTTTCGTGAGAGCGAAATTATAAGTAATTACTATGAAGGGAGAACAACGTTTAAGAATGTGAGAAACAATGATGTAGAAATGGGGTTTTAATTTTGTATCCATGCATTTAGTGCAGAGTCAATTTGAGCAGCTGTATATAGGAAGCATGAACATATGTTTAATATTAGACACTCTATACCTGTGCACAGGAAAAGAATTTGTATTTGCCACTGTAGTGCTGGCTTTATTTTTGTAATTATTCCAGTACTTTATGTATTTATAACTAGTAGTTTCTTTATTTAACTGCTTGTTTTTATTAGATTCTTTGCATCCAGCGTGCTATAGCTGCCCATCAAGACCGCTTCATTTTTGAAGGAACTGAGCTAAATTTGAATTCGAATTGCTTCGTTGCTATTACTATGAATCCTGGCTATGCTGGAAGATCAGAACTGCCTGATAACTTGAAGGTAAAAAAATTTTTAATGGTTGAAAAGAAAGATTTGCGTAAGAAATACGCTCTCTAATGATGCTGAAATGAACTGGGTAAGAATTAGATGTCTACTTTAAGTGAAGTGAATTAGTAAGACATTTTTGTCTGTGTCTACTTACTAATGCTTTAGATCACTTTATTTAGGTTCTATTTCGTACAGTCGCTATGATGGTGCCTGATTACGCTTTGATCGGTGAAATTATGCTATATTCGTATGGTTTTGTTGATGCAAGAAATCTTTCCGTCAAGATTGTCACTACGTACAAACTATGTTCTGAGCAGGTTTGCTTTACACATGTATTACAAACTGAGCAGCACAATATGTTTGTATATCCTGTAGTTCCCCTCCGTATATCTTGTAAGTGCCTTTAAATTTTAAGAATAATTTGTCCTACAAGTCGTCCATCATTTCGTGCAAGTTTGGCACGAAACGATGGCACCCTGCAAGCATATCCACCATTTTGCCTTCATCACTAAGTAGTCTAACCTTAAATTAAAAATGTAGCATTTACAGTTTTTTTTACATTAAAAAGTGCGCACCTATCAGTTTCACTGCACTCCTTTTAGTGGTTTGCGTCCACCAATTTCATTCGCACCTGTTTAACTACAATTAATTAACTAAAGAATAGTATGCAGCTTCATTCTTTTGTTACAGCTTTCCTCGCAATTTCACTATGATTATGGTATGCGTGCAGTGAAAGCCGTGTTAGCAGCAGCTGGTAATCTCAAGCTCAAGTTTCCAAATGAAAATGAAAATGTTTTACTACTTCGTTCTATTATTGACGTCAATTTACCGAAGTTCTTGTCCCACGATATTCCGTTGTTTCAAGGAATCATATCAGATCTGTTTCCTGGCATTGAGCTTCCTAAAGCTGACTATGGCTTGTTCCTAGAAACTGTGGAGGAGGTGGGTGAGATTGCATGGCAGATATTAAAGACTTAGCGCTTTACGTCTAAAAGCTAAAACAAATGGCTGAGTCGCTTTTTCTTGGCAGAGCTCTTTGCTCCTTTATCTTTTTTGATTTTCCACTTTATGCCAAATAGTCTCATTTTAACTAATGAGCGAACACAACTACGTAGTTTATCGTCGCCTTACTGTCTTTATATCGACAACTTTTTCTTCGCCAGTCTTTTGACATTTGTCGTAAAACAGAAAGCTTAAACCCTCTATTAAATTTCTTCATGCAATTTCGCCGAGCGATTACTATACAAATTAGAATTGAAAAATTGCAACCGTATGTTTGTCATTTTTACGAACAATTTCGTCCTCTTTTCTTTAAAAACGACCTCAAATCCTTCAATGCGGTCTCATTATAAAATTGGATTTATTAGCGTTTGAGAACTCCTTTGCAAATTGTTTAGATCTGTGTAAAAGAAAATCTTCAAACAGTAACGTTTTTCACTGAGAAGTTGATTCAAACATACGAGATGATGATTGTTCGTCACGGGTAGGTATTATCAGTTCACTTTCAGAAATTAGTAAATCCAAATAATGAGATGCTTCGACAGTGTGGTCTCATAAAGTGAGGTGACTTAGCATTGCAGAACGGCATGTGCATAGAGCACGCCAACAAGATCGTTCAGGATCATTACACGTTCACGTTCATGTTCATATTGAGAGTGGATGCTGATTCACAAAACGCTTGAACGGAGCGAATTTTGATTGTTTGCCCGAAAAGCGTATTCTTGTCTTGTTGATGAACAAATTCACAACGTCATGTTAAATTTCAAATTTTATAGCTTATCTATGTGTTAGGTTTATGCTGGTTGGAGATCCATTTGCTGGAAAAACTAAAGTACTGGATGTGTTGGCTCAAACGTTGACTTTGATGACAGAACGAGGACACGGAGATGAGAATATTAACAAGGTACGTAGGATAAAAACATTGACGTTGGAATTATTCTAGGCATAAAGCCGCATACTTCGCAATGTTTCCCAACACAAAGACTTGATCAAAGTTAAGTTTGTAACATAATGGATCAAGATGCACCAGATGTCATTAACTACAGCGTCGATGAAATCAAAATGGGGGGACGGGGTCAAACTCAGACGAGTGGATGCCTTGGCACTGAGGATAAAGGCCATGAAACTGAAGGTGGACACCATCATACTTAGGCTAGATGCTACCAGATTAAGGGTGCAGATCGTTAGAGTGAGAAGGAAGGTCATCATATTGAGGGTGGAGTTCATCAAATTCAGAGTGGAGGCCATCAAACTAAAAATGGATGCCTTCACACTGAAGGTGGAGGCCATCAAACTCAGGGTGGATGTTATCGAACTGAGAGTGGATGCTATCACACTCGGGGTGGATGCCATGAAACTCTGAGTGGATGTTGTCAAACGTTTGGATGTTTTCAAGCAATGGATGTCATCACATTCAAGGTGGATGTCATAATCAAGCCTCTGGGTGGATGCCTTCAAACATTAGGTGAGTGTTATCAAACTGACGGCAGATGCCATTAAACTCAGAGTAGAGGCCATCAAATTTAAAGTTGATGATGTTATCAGACTGAGAGTGGATACCATCACACTTAGGGTGGGTTCCTTCTAACTCATGGTGGATGCCATCAATCTCTAAATGATGATCATCAAACGCATGGTGGATACCATTCAGAAATCAGAATCAGGGTAGATGTCATCAAACTCAAAGTAAGTACTTTCAAACAGATGGTGGATGTTATCAAGCTGAGATTGGATGACATTAAACTCTGGGTCAATGTTATAAAAGTGAATGTACGTAGCTGAACTAAGGGGAAATGCTATCAAACTCAGAGTGGATGTCATCAAACCGAAGGTGGATGTTATCAAACTGAGGGTAGATGCCATTAAACTGAAGGAAGGTGCCATCAAATTGAGGGTGAAGGCCTTCTAAAAAAGGGTAGATGCCATCAAAATCAAGATGGATGTTATCACACTGAGGGTGCTTGCCATCAGACTCAAGATGGATGTTATGAAACTAAAGGAAAATGATATCAAATTCAGAATGTTATCAATGGATGCTTTTAAACTCTGGCTGGATCTTATCAAACCAAAGCTGAATGTCATTAAATTTAGGATGAATGTTATCCAACGATTGCATTTGAACAATGAAGGCAAAATTTTGCTACTCTTTTAGTCCTAGGACTAAGAAAATACGATCGTATCTCACAAGGTGTGTAGGAGTAAACTTGGCTGCCTGTTCGTGAAAAGCTCTGTCTTACAAGATGCGGTTATGATTGTCAAGTGCTTCAACAACCTACCTAGTGCCTAATTGTTTTAACAATTTATTTGTGGACCAGAAATGTAGCTAATAACCAGCTGAACATCACAAGATTTCGTCTCACTACCGGATAAAAATCGTTCTCCTGTCGTGATTGTAAACTATGGAATGATGTGAGCACAGAGACAAAAACGATAAACAGTTTTAAACGGTTTAGAAAAAGGAATATTGCTATGCTACAATTTCAGTGAGCCAATGCAACTGTTTTTCATAGGTGTATATGAGTATTCTTCTTTTATATTTTATGTATATGTTATGGTTTGAATTTACTATTGGTTTGAAATTATATTTAAACTGGTTCAAAAATTTTAAACTAGTTTAAGTTTTTTAAAACTGGTTTATTTTTTCAAACTACTCGTTTGGTTTGAAATTATATTTAAACTGGTTCAAAAATTTTAAACTAGTTTAAGTTTTTTAAAACTGGTTCATATTGTTTTAAACTAGTTGGGGTTTTTTTCCAAGCCGATTTTTTTAAAACCAGTATGCTTATGTTAATCTGGTTTGCTTTTAAATATTGTTTTGAAAGTTAATTTTCATTGCCAACGTTGAATTGCTTTGGGGGTTAGGGTTTGGGCTAGGAGATTGTAATAAAGCATAAAGGAGCTTGGCTGATAATTATGTATGGTACTAAATGAAGATAAGAAAAATGTGTGGAGTGTTATATTTTTTGTTGTGATGCAACCGAAAGAGAAAGGGGCCACAGCAGTAAAAATCGAAGGTCCAATTTGTGTTACAATATTCTCGTTCAGGTGTTTATATTGTTTTCGAGTTATTTATTGGTCTTTCCCCGTGTAGACAGGGGTTAGAGTGTTACTGTATCGGCTTCTGTTCGACTGAGTCGATTTTTGAATAATATATAACTCGGTTATACAATTTATCATGAATCGAAAGTTTTCTTAGTGGTACACTTGTCTTTTGTTTGGTTTTTAACTTGTTGAGAGCTTTATAAAAAAGCCTCTTTATTGATACAACTTCGGGATCTTTGGACTAGGCTTCGGCCATGTTTGAATTTAAAGTTTATTTTTACTTTGTTTAATGTGCGTGCATTGCGTACGTAAGTGTGTATTATAGAACTGCATGAGTAAAAGGTAAATTCAAGCCGTGTTTGGCAACGATGTGCTTGATAGACTAGTGGTGTCGGAGAGGTCTGCCGCCGAAGAGGTCTCAGGTTCGAATCCTGGCATGCAACAGACGAGTTTCAGAAATGCTCACGAAGGTTGAAAGATAGAGAGACAGGCAGGCAGGCAGGCAAGGAAGATTGAGGGGTAACGGAGGAGAAAAGATAGGGGAATGAGGAGAGGCTAAAAGGGTGAGGTGGCGGCATTTTGAATATTTGGTTGCTTTTATAAAAGTAGCTGGTTTGAAAAAAACAAACGAGATTAAAATTTTTGAACCAGTTTAGTAAAAAATTGAACCAGTTTGAAAAATTTAAACTGGTTTAAAAGTTTTAATCCGATAATAAATTGAAACCATAACACATACACCATCACTTATATTAATACTCACTAATATTTATACGCGGTGGCATCTTAACTATAAATTATCTAAAATTACACACTATATATGCTGCAGTTAATTTTTAGTTCTTAGGTCATCTTATTTTTACGTAGGGTAATTTTTTTTCACTAGGTAAATTTTGTTTGGCTGTTCAAAGTGATTTAAGCGTTTGGCGTTTGGAAGCCTTTTAAGAAGTGCCAATTATAAATGATCCCCCCCCCCTTTTTTTCATCCCTGTGCCCCCTCACTCTTGCTCCTCCACTCACTTTCTCTCTTCTCTTTCCCCACCCATTCGCTGTCTACAACTATTACCCTTACTCTATTTCTTCACCTGAACAATTTCTAGACGCGTTGGATTTGAACCAGCAATCTCAACATTCTCGGTCCACCATCATATCCACTCGACCACCAGTCATTCAGTTGCCAAGTTTCATCATATTTCATACTAAATAAATTTTTCAGCCCCAGTCCTACTCGTCCCAGCCCCAACCTTAACCCCAACTGCAAAATGTGTTATATCATAAATGTTCACCAACCAAACGTTGCTGGTATCTACTTGAAAAAAATTAACTATTTGCAAAAACTACCTAGTTTCAACAGATTAACCCAGTTAAACATGAAATCACTGGAAAAATATTACCTGCAATATATACAAGCATAAATAAAAAGGTTGTTTTTTTCTGATGGCCGTGCGTTAAAACTTTTGAAATGATTAAAGTATATATGTAGCAATGATCAAGAAAATTAACGTGTAAGAAATATTGACAAAGCTAGAACTTAGTTTAAAAGTAACATCAAATAAACCAACTGGCCACGTAGCTCGGTAGTTGACCCAAGATCAAAGGCTTGATACAGGACGTGACTGGCAAAATTTTGAATGGTGATGATAAGGCTAACTCGGATGGGTTAGGATAAGCAGATTAGGAAACAAATATCACAATTGCTGTGAAGACAAATAGCTTAGGTTGAGTATGCATATGACGTAGTAAATACCATATTATTGCTCTGAATTGTTAGTTACTAGTGCAGAGCCCTTGCAGAGATTGACTACTAAAAGATGTCATATCATATCATGTATCATAGCGTAACATTAATTAAATTTGTCAGTCTTTCTACTTTTATATCAACTGCGATTTAATTATTTCTGGTTAGTGCCGACGTAGGACCTCCCCCGGAAAATTTTGAAAATTTGAGTCTCTGAAATGGCATTTCCAGCGTTCTGAGAGTACATTTTGGGAGAAGT
>JAODVM010430828.1:0-24593 GCA_025400095.1 Phenganax marumi
ATTTGTGGGTTTACAGTTTTCTTAAACAACAGCTGCCCTTTTTAATGTCAGACACAATTTAAGAGAAATCTATGCTGAAAACTGAGTTCCTGTTTAAATTTAAATTTACGTGTACTGACTCCAATAATTTTCAATTTAATGTTTTAACGTAATTTGTTCTAGGCCGATTTTACTTCATTTGCTTCGGTGTTGTAATCGTTTGCGTTACGTAATTCTGTCTAAGTTGTTCGCATCTTCTTGGCTTTGTCCGTTTCGACAGTAATTGTTTTTCATTACAAGCATGCAATTTATTCATGAGATTCAAGGACAAAAGTATAATATTTTTATTATGTAACTATTTAACTTCCTATATTTGTGACGTCTGTGAATATTTGAAAGGAGGTCTTTGTGCGTGCGCGTGAGTTGAGCATACTTGTTGAAATTTGATATTGAAGCAATCTTGATACACGTGAATGAAAAGCCAAAGGGAAGATTCAATTCCCCTTTTTGACATTCGAGACCGTTTTGAAATTAAAAATTTGTGGCTAAATTTAGTAGTCACGTTCCCAAATGACTTAAGCCATTTTCTTTACACGTAAGTTTGTGACCAACCTTGACAACTGGCTCTTTGGCTCAGTTGGCAGGGTACTGCAACGGCATTGCAATGCCTGAGATTCGATTCCTTGTGGTCTTTTACTAAACTAGTCTTGTTCGGGTTTTAAAAACAGGTATAGTCTATCTTTTCGATCACACCATTAACTATAGCTCAAATTTTTGCTAGATAATGCGTTTCTCACCACAAACAAGACTACTCATATATCAGAAAGGACCTGCGTGGTTTTCTCAATAAACCTACAAGTTTGACATAATTCACATCGTCCAATTATACTTGATTAAACCCGCCAACTCTCTTTTAAAGTTTCAAGTTGAAAGAAAGATTCCTTACCTTGAAAATCTCAACAGTTCCTTTTCATGAGCAATTCTTCTCTTTTCGTAATCATCCTTGAATTTCAACATCAAAATTTCCTTCAGGACTTTACACGTTTCTACATTTCCTGCCGTAAGATGTTCCAAAAATTTCTGAAGATTTGTCCGACAGTAGGGACAATCAAAACGATGATCCAAACAACGACAAAGACAGGAACGACACAGCGAGTGTCCACAAGATGTTGTCACCGGATCGTAGACCAAATTAAAACAAAGTTTGCACTCCAATTCGCTAGGGATGTCCATTTTGGGTTGAGGCGTTGCAGTTCTTGTGTCAAAACAAGTAGCAGCTGAATTTGCTTTGACATTCTCTACGGGAGCACGAAATGAGCTTTCCTTATCATCAAACATGTCATCAACTTTCTCATCAAATACTGCAGTACGACATGCTTGTAATGGGGTCTCGATAACCCAAGCGGTTTGTCCGTTTTGTTGCGAATTTGAAGCCGATTCCTGCTTGTGTTTTGGTGCTGTTTTCACCAATTTCTTGCTCGTCGAATGTTCATGTTCCATAGTGGTATTAAAATTACTCTTCGAAGAGTTTGCAGAGTAGGGCATAACTTCATGATTGAGCTCGCTTATGCTACGCAGTAAGGTTTCCAGATACGAAGTTAGTGAGTAACGGTATCTTTGCTCTTCTGGTTTCAACGCAGCAGCTCGAATGAACATTGCCATGGCTTCTTCAGGTTGATCTACACATGCTAGTAATTCGCCTCGCGCATGCAGGACTTTACTATTCGATGGTGCGAGACTGAACGCAAAATCCAAGTCTTTCATAGCCGCTGAATAACTTTTAACGCTCCTGTGGCCATAGGCTCGTAGGCACAAAAGATCAACACTTTGAGGGTATTTAGACAAGATATTTGTCACAAAATCCATGAATTCTTTTATCCTTCCTTCGTTCAAAAGTTTTGTAGCATCTGCGATTGAACTTCTGATGTAAGTTTTCTCTGGCAACCACAAACGCGAGAGTTCTCTTACTGCAATATTCGATGTGTATTGGAGTTTTGAGTCTTTGCCACAGCCGGGGCAAATGGTCTTCTCCTCTTGTCGACAAATTTCTAGACATTCTGAGCAGAATGTATGTCCGCACTGCAGAGTCACAGGAATATGGAATAGTTCATGGCATTTTCCACACGTTAAGATCTTTTCCAACGAGTTATCGTCTTCTACAAGGTTTCCTCTGGATACAGAACGTTCTTCGGCCAATTTTGTGGCTTCGGTTGAAATCAAACTTGAGATGAACTCGTCTACAATATTACTTTGCTGTTCTAAGTCCCCTAAGATGAATGCTGTACGATACGGCTCAAACGCTTCATCGAATCCTCTTGGTTTCATTTTATTTCTGCCAAACAACCTTCTATTTGTCTTGTCTTCCATGAAATGATAAAATGGCATCATATGTATATGCATATATATTGGACTATGAATGTTTGAAAAAAAAAATTGAACTCTTTTCTACTCTGAGAAAGGCGATATGAAAACTTTAAGTCTCCACTAAATGCTGAGTGATCAGCTTGAACTTGACTGAGGGCATGTCAACATTACTCTGCCAGATATACCCACCGAAGTGCCGATTATATAATGAGTGATTCACGCGGCCTTGAAGATTTCTCACCGACACGTGAGTTAGGCATGTGTTTGAAGCGCATCAGAAATTCAATACCCATATAGGGGGAGGGACCATCTCAACAGGTGGACTCCACTGTCTCAACATAAGGGAATTTATTTATAATGATTAAAGTAGACTTCACAGAAAGTGTGCCCAAAAGTCATGAGTTCACGCTAGATCACTGACACTTGGAAAAGACATTCGAAGTTATTCCGTGTATGTAGTTCTTATATATCCATCGTCATTCGTGTGTTTTGAGTTCACAGTCTGCAAATGCATTAGTTTTTTTAGTGTTTTTCTCCTTTTTGTTGCGTCAACAATATCTAATGACATATACAGTGTAGACTATAGTTTAGAATTTTTGAACGCATTGTCACTGTTCAGGTTTTTAGTGCAGAGAATGCAGTTTAGCAGCGAATTGCAATTCACCATGCAACGTTTCAACACTCCAATCTAATGTATTCATCACACATTATCACATGTTTATTAAACTGAATGTAGATTAGCAAGAAGTTATAATTCACAACCCAACGTTTCAATACACCAGTCTAGTGTCTTCATCACACATTATCACTTCTCTGTTCTTGTTAAATAAATGCAACTTAGCAAAAGAAGCTATAATCTACAACCTATAACATTTCAACACTCCTAGTCTCTTTACCACATATTATCCTTACTCTGGTTTAGTAGAAAATGAATGTAACTTAGCAAGAAGTTGAGATTCACGACCCAACGCTTCAACACTCGAAGCCTTTGTTTTCATCACGCTTTATCATCACTCTAGTTTAGTAAACTGAAAGTACCTTGGCGCGATCCATAATTTTGACATTTCACTTTGGCTCTCTCTATCAATCATTATCATTACTCTGGCTTAATAAAATCAACGTACCTTTGCACATACAACGTTCCAGTCCAGTGTGTCTTCATTGCACATTATCAAAACTGTGGTTTCGTAAAATCAACAGTGTCCCTGACTGACAGTTGGGTAATTAGCATAGGACTTGAAAAATGTTCATCTATACCGGAGTTCATCCCATAACAACATGACGCAACATTACTGTTTCGTTTGTCACGCTGAAACTTAAATGCTTTCGTTTAGTCCTTCTCAGCGGCGTTGAAACGATATTAAGAATGTTTGACATATCTCTCTTGGATTCTTTTCGTATTGCAATTGAAACACTAGCTGCATGCGGATCCTCCAAGACAAGCGAAAATATTTCGTGCACTTCGATAGCGTCCGTGAAAAGCTTTAAGGCCCGTTTGCACTGGCGATTTTTCCTGCGATTTTTCTTCTTTTAGCGTATGTGATCGAGTAGGTTGATTGGTGAGTGTATTGGCAAAATTGTTAGACCAAGTAGATTCGTCAGTCACTCACTTTATCGCATCGTTCAACAGCAGAAAAGTTGCAGCAAAAATCGCCCGTGTATAAATTGGCCTTTAGAAACTGCATGTCTTATAGGCAGCTTTTCATGCATTCATTAATTTTATATCAACGTTTGGGATTGTACTTAAGATTTGAGTCATTGAAAGTGTCTTGTGTCAGGGATGGCGCATATTCAAAATTATTGAGTAACCGAAAGCCGGACGAGCAAGTTTTTCTGTGACAAGTTTTACTTGACAAATTTTAATTGCCCGTGTGTATGCACAACTTTGAAAAGTAAAGATTTTGCTCGTCTGAACGTGTCAACAAAGAATATTTGTCGATGTTACTTGGGCATGGCTACGAACATACGGCATTTGTTGAGGAAAACGTATTGACACATTCACACGATCAAAAATACCAGTCCGGCAGAAAACTTGTAGTTGAAAATATCGTATCTAGACACACGCGGAATTGCCATATAAAACTTGTCAAGTAAAATTTGTCATAGAAAATCGGCTTAAAGTGTTTGTATCAAGGTCAGGGATTGTAAGTGATTTTTTTGTTTCATTTATTGAAAGTGTTTGTACCAAGGTCAGGGATTGTTCATGGTTACAATATTTATTCGAGTCATTTCAAGAAGAAGGAGTGGAATATATATTTTATGCAGGACTGAATTCGTTGGCTAGTCAATGTTCGGGAATGCATGCATGGGCATGAAAATGAGAATTGCAAATTTGTTTTTCTTTTGTGCTCTGCTTGGAAAATGAAGCCATCTAGACAATACGGATTATGACTGGATCTTGTATCTTGGATTTGAGAACACGAAATATTTTCAAGTCTTGGAAGACGTTCAGTTTTTCTCAATTGTATCACAGAATCTTCTTCAGAAACATGACAAAGAGACTCTTCTTCACGATTAAATGTTTCGCGAAAAGGGACGAAAAATACGACCAAGCGGTTATGCTTGTGTTACGCAACTATTACAGCCTAGAACTAACGGATATCAGCTATTATGCAACAATGGTTAGAACGCTGCTGCACTAGTGACACAAGGCACGTACGATTCTCTGGAGCCAGAGGCAGAGGGCATATATGGCCCGTTCGCACTAGCGATTTTCACGGCAATTTGTCATATTGTAAATCATATTGTAAAGGATGAAGTCGAGTGGATAATTGAAAACCGCAAGTAAACGACGTCCCTGGAAGAGTCAGACGTTCATCTCAGTGAGCTCGCCCTGTCCATGTGACCCTATCATATCTGTTAAGACTAGCAAAATCGCCATGACAATCGTCACGTGTCATCGGGCTTGCAGTTGCATTTCCTCACTTCACAACTGCTCCTGGTCACATCTTCAACGCTCTCTGCGTACAGATATCAAATTATCAACATGTACTACGTTGAGAACTCGGAACGAAACTATAATTCAACACACACAGTTATACATAAAGAGTATTTCAAAAACGAGATTACAAACGGGCCTTATATGTGTGTGTATTTTTAATTCCCTCGCAAAATATTCTTCCCGTGGGCTGCATACCACTATTGCATTTTTTCACGCACGCAACAGTTCAGATCCTTCGAAATTTCGTATGTTTAGAAATACTTTTACAGATACAGATTACACATTCATTTAAAACACCAAATTGTAAACATTCCATTTCGTAGGTTTTTGGAAACAGATTTTTATGGCAATTTAAAATTTTACGTACGTGCATATGTGCATGAAAAATGTGACCAAGTGGACACCATCAACTGTAACTTCGATTTTTACTACGATAAAATTTAAAACTTTTGGTGCAATCAAGTATGACTTTGTCTCGTAATTACGTAAGAGATTGATTAGCGAAGAGGGGAAACTATATTGATCTTGGCCCAAACAGTTTTTTATCCACGTTTTTAACTATGATGCGACTATTTCAATATCGCTGGTTGTTACGTAAAGTTTTCATTTCCGATTTCTCCTTCATGTTTCTTGCGCAATCATAATCTAGATTGTCCTCTTCAGATCTGAAAAGGGTACAGGTATTAGCATTGTTGGTTTCCAGATTTGGCTAAAGTCTTTGTTTTTCTTTTTGTTCATGTTTATGTAAACTTGGGCATGGCTTGCGAAAACACAGTCCTTTGACATACGGTTTTCGAAGAATTGGTCAAAGTCCAAGCTTGCACAGTACGAAGGCATTGTCTTTTCTTATGATGAAGCTATTGCCCTGAGGTAGCCCGTTGAACAATACCGTTAAAGGCTTCAGTGGCGCACTCGCTAGGACATGCAAGCGTCTTTCACCACTGAGGTTGTGCGTTCGATTCTCAGTGGAGACTTTACTTTCCCATATGAAAAGAGTTCGTCCACTGCTCTGCCTAAAGTCGTAGGTTTTCTCGGCTAATCCGGTTTCCTCCTACAGTGAATGTTGACAGGGTGCGTTAGGATAAGCACGGTTGGGAAAACTAACACCGCAAATGCTGCAGAGATAAATTGCTTAGGTTGAATATACACATACATAGACGTAGGAAATACCATACAATTGCACGAATTGTAAATTGGTTGCGAAAAGCCGTTGCAGGATAACCAATAAAGTATCATATCATATCAAAAGGAGAAAACTGGATTTTTACATGATGAAAATGTTCAACATAAAAATTGCTCGCGAATCGTTATAAGAGATTAAGAGCTATCAAGTTTTGCAACTTTTCCAACCACTCCTCTACTGAATATGCATGATGAGTATATTTCAACAGGAAATTGCATCCCATAGGATATTTGAAGTTAGCCAAGTCCCCACAGCCATGTCCTCATTGGGATGTAATTGCCTGTGTTACGTGTAAGATTATGCAATAACGGTCTAACTTTCAAGAGGTCAGATTATGAAACAATTTAATTTTTAATGGAAATCATATTTAACCTCTATAAATTGCCTGTTATGTCTAATCTGCATAATTGTCGCATTTCGTTTCCATAAACATAGCGCCAGCCTACCATTATGTAACACGTTAATATTTAATAGACTGTAAAGTTCCATTTACACGGGCGATTTTTGCTGCAACTTTTCTGCTGTTGAACGATGCGATAAAGTGAGTGACTGACGAATCTACTTGGTCTAACAATTTTGCCAATACACTCACCAGTCAACCTACTCGATCACATACGCTAAAAGAAGAAAAATCGCAGGAAAAATCGCCCGTGTAAACGGGCCTTAAAGAAGTTTTCTTCATCAGTTGGTATCAGAAAGCGTGGTATTTTCATGTGCATCGAATATGCAAATAAATATTCAAGATACTCCACCAGATATATCATTATGTAACATCTTAGTGACAGCGTCTTATTGATAAGCGAACAGTTCGATTTCTTTTTTGGAGACGACTTCCTTACGAAAAGCGTGATCTTTTCATGTGTATCGACTTTACAAACAAGACAGCTCATGCAGTTTCATCAATATATTACCTAATAACGTGTTAGCAATTGTACACGGTAAAGTTCCTCTAGGCGGGATCTACTGATGTATCACAAAGCGTGTTATTTTCATGTGTATCAACTTTAAGAAACAAGATAGTCCAGTTTTGTCATTCACACAATGGCGTCGTAGTAATTGTAGACGATAAAGTTTTTTTTTGTCCATGTATGGATCGAAAAGTGTGTATTCTCATGTGTAGAAACTGTTCAAGCAAATTTGATATATTTTTTTTCGGTGATTTACTGATGTATTTAATGCATGCGGAAACAGAACACGTGGCAAACGCGTTATTTCCTTGTTTATTGATTCTGGAAGCAAGACGACAGTCGTCCAGCTATAGGGCGTTATGTAACAACTTAACAAACAATAACTTGTAATTCAATCGAGTGATCAGAAAAAAACATAGTACGGCGACGTGAGCACTCGAGAAACGGTTGGGGGTTTTTTATTTTATGTTTCGCCGTTATAAAAACGTTCAAAGACTATTTTCTACCTTTAAACATTCGACGTTCGAATCATATGATGGTCTCCTTCACGCTACTTTCATTGTGTCCTAAATCGTCCCAAATTTCTCCCAGACTTTACCAATCGATAAAGTTGCCCACAGACATCATTTTTAGATCACAGAAACGTGTTTTCAAACAGTTGAGAATTTAGTTATCAGTGTTACACAAAAAGTTTCTTTTTTCAGAAAATTTGAGAAATTCTCAGTTGTGTCCCGAACCGTCCAAAATTTCTTCCAGACATTACTTATCATCTAGGTCCCTTACCTGCTTTTTACGAAGTTTTTTCCAAATTTGTAGTTCAGGAATTCACTTTTTGGATACCTCTGAATCGTTAGCTTTCTAGTAATGCGAAATGATGGTTGATGTATGTCGATTCACCATGAAAAACTGCAAGCTTTTGTGATATTTCAAAACTGCTTGAAAATATTTCCACGAAATTTTTCGAAAGGTCCAATTGTATGCCAAATCGTCCCAAAGTTCTCCCGGATATTTACTTATCGATATATTTTCTCAAAAAAGTCATTTTCAGATCGTAGAAACATACTTGAAAATTTTTGAAAATTTTACTATTCCGCTCAAATTAGCTAAGCTTCGGAATCATCCAAGTACTTTATTGCCTTTTCGTGCATGAACTATCTCCATATTCTACTTCTACCATTCTAACTTTTACTTTTTCGATATTTCTAAATCTTTAGCTTTCTATTGATATCAAATGAAGATTGATGTAAGTCGATTCATAATGAAAAATTGCAAGCTTTTGTGCGAGCTTTTGTGTATTTAAAATTTTTCTTCCTTGCTTTTTCTACAAATTTCCCGAAATCTCTAATCATGTCCCTAATCGTCCCAAATTTCCCCGAGACGTTACCAATCGATAGATTTACCCAGTAAATCATTTCCGGGCCGTAGAAACATGTTTTATAAAACTTTGAAAACTTTAGGTTGTAATGACAGGGATCCTTCTTACGAAATGTTTTAAATTTTGTAATTTTGCATCACACCGTCCGAAATCACTTGCAGACAAGAGTCTACGCTAACTTTTAACGCAAACAGTATTTAACTATTTTTCTTGTATAACTTTTATTATTTTCGTGTAGCGTATGAAATGTAGCTACTTCAGCAAACGTGTTTTGCAGATTTCAATGCATTCATATAACCTTTTTGAAAAAATCGTTAATGGTGAAAAATTAGCATTCAGATAGCTACAAAAGTCAATTCTAACGTATGTGCGACATTTGTTCAGCCAATCAGCTGCTCGTATTTGTGTAACGGCCCAATTAAAATGCAGCAAGTTGAAGGCAGGCAGCAGGTGTTTTTGTAACTCAAAATATTGAAATATCTCCGTCGCCATCAGGACATAATTGAAATACGGTTGGAGAAATTTTTTATAAGCCAATCAGCGTCCAGCACTCGCTTTTGGTGCTAAATTATTCAAAAACAGTAAGATCAGTGTTTTTGACTTGATCTTATAAATGTCAAACGTTTACATTCCGCTAGCTTTCAATATTTCTTGTTTTTAACCGTGAAAGTAGAATAGTTTGTTTAAAACGTTTCGCAATCATGAGAAATGTGAAGTTCAATAAAGGATTGACGAGAGAGTTTGTGTTTTTTCTGATAATTTATGGCTTCGATTTTGGTATGGACGTCGGCGTGTTTTTCGACGCGACTCAGTCGCATACTCGCTATGAAAAGTTCTACGATTCTCCGGAATACAAACTGAATGACACCCGAATTATTCTCCATTGTTCAACCGGCCCTTGGATTCGTAGAGACTTTGAAAAAAAGTTGGATCATTTTGAAGGCATTATGTACGCATACGCGTTCTTCATTTGCGTTGGCGGACTGATCATAACCGGGTTCCTCTTTGCATATGTATGGATGCTGTATCAAACTACACTATCTCCTGAATTTATTATCGAGAAACGAGAGCTATATGTTGATATTAAATTCTGGTTTGGTTTTTTGTGCAGTATGGTTTATGATATTCCCGCGTCGGTGCTTGCGGTTGAATTATATTCTGAGCGCAGTGGTGCAGCCGGTCTTATGTGTTGGGAATGCGCGCAGGACACAAATTGTGACGACAAAGAGATTTTAGAAAAGCGGCAAGAGAAATTACTAATTTTGGTCGTATTCAATATGGTTGCTTTTGTCATCGTCAGTTTGTATAAGGGGGTCACAACATTCTATCGTTGGAGCAAGGTTGACAATATGCCCAACTTAAGGTGTTCGGAAATCCGCGCGTGTGCAGCACTGTTCGCCGGCAGTAATTACGCAATTATTATGCTAACACCTGCCCTTGGTCTTCTCAAATTTAAGTTTTTTTCCCTCTCGACCAACACTGGAAGTATCTTCGCGGGGATCACTGAAAGCTTGTTTCTGATTGGTGGCTTGGGCTGGGCCGTCTTCTCTGTCATTGCATTCTGTTGTCCGTTGCTGCGCTACATTACCATGAAGTAGAGGTAGATGAGTGGGTCTCCAACCTCTCCCCACAACACACTGCAGAAAGTTTCCTGGGGACGTTATCCAATTCCTATTTTCTCTGTCTAATGCCAGATGATTTCACATCGCGTCTAGGGGAGGGCCTCCTATGGAACAAGCTCAGTTGATTGATCTGAGTAAACAGTTCAAACAATATTTCAAGACTCTTTCAAAATCTGAATCAAATTGATAGGTTGTTTTGCTTGGAGTTGACTTCTACTATCAAAGACCTCATGTATGTAATTAAATTTGAATTAAGTAAGATTACAGGCCTTACTAAAAATGGGATTCTTATGTTGTAATTATTGATTAAAATTATGAGGCCTGTATTAGATGTTTGTTTATGATAAAAAAAACGTACGTAATGCAATTTATTTAAAGAGTTCCAAGTTTAAGGAATTTGCATCCTATTAAAGTTCAGTGTGATACAAAAATTGACACTTTCATGAATTACTGGAGGAAAAAAAGAGTATTTCATTGGCTGATAGTTCATGATTGAATTCATCTTGCCTGTTGAATATTTCTTTTTCTTCATGTGTGCTTGTGAGTTTGTGCACGGCGAAGACATATTCATTGAAGATATGGTTTGAAGACTTAACCAAAGTCTTTGTTCTATCTTTTTGTTCTTGTTTTTGTAAACCTTGTGCATGGTGAAGACACATAGTCATTAGAGATATGGTTTGGAAACTTGACCAAAGTCTTTGTTCTATCTTTTTGTTCATGTTCATGTGAAGTTGCACCCGAGAATGGCAGTCACTGGATATTACCAATGGTCATTCTTATCATCATCCTCATTGATATCGTCATTCTCTGCACCATACACAAAAAGTATAGCTATGATTAGAGAATTAATAACAAATACATGCGAATCGCTTCTAGGTTAGCATCATTATGTAAGAAACGTATGTTAATCCCATATTCTTCTTGAAATCTTTTTTGTCGTCTAGCGACGTCAAAATTAATTAAGAAATATTGTTTTAAACGTTTTGTTCAACTTGCCAAAACAAAGAAAGTACGTTTTCTTTCAAGTTTCCAAAAGTTGATCGCTGACATTTTAGGACAGCTATTGGTGTATTCTAAAAAAACATTAATTTACTGTGTGTAAAAACCAGTTGATGTTCTTTTCCGAATTTTGCCAGTTGAGAAGTGGAATATTGAATACACAATGCAGGTATGTTTATTTTTGGTGAATAGTGTTGAGGATTGTAAATTAATAAGCAACTATTTAATCCCAGATAACTGATTCACGTCGGGTTTTTTTTTGTTTTTGCAACCATACATATTTGAGCATATAGTTTTGATTTAAACTTGTGTGCTAAGTTTTGTAAGAATCATCAGCCCTTTAATGACTGCCATATGATTTTGCATTTTGTAGAATGATCCTGAAAATTCTCGTCGTTTGTCTCCTTGGATAACTCTTCTACATAGAGGACTTGTTCTCCTAACATTGATATCATTAAGTCGTGGGGAATGCAAAAGTTCTCTCTTTAAATTATACATCGGTCGTTACTTACCAAGTCATGTCATCGAAACTGCTGCAGTGACGTCGCAAATTGAATGTTCATTGCTGTGCCTAAGGCGAAATGGTTGTGAATCATGGAACTTACTTCAGACAGAGGCAGGTTTAAAGTGTGAGCTGAATAATGACACAATGAACACAGAATTGGCCGACGGTTTGTCACTGAGAAACGATTCCTTCACTTTTGGGCATCGCATCGTTCTCGTGGTTGGGGATACTACGAAGCAGAAAGACAAGGTCAGTTGCCGAAAACACTGTCTAAAACTAGGCTAGTTTCTGTGAGGTTTCCCCTAGTTAATGCAAAAAGTTGCCTGCTTTTAGATAATTTACGTAAAATTGTTGTTAGAGTAAGATCTTCAGACGTTGGACAAATTCACATTGCCTGGTATTAAATCTAAGAGTAACACTAACAAAGCGTTTGCTTTTCTTAATCTTTTTTGGCAAAAAAAAACTTCTAATTCTATTTGCAGGAAGTAAATACAGAATTCAAGAATATAAGTAAGTGGCTTCAGCGTCTAAATATACAATAAAAAAAGCAAAAACACAATTTTTGTGTTTCTTGGTTATTTTTCAGCTTATATTTTCACGAATCTTGGAGCGGAAGGATCTGATGGCCCCACAGATACGAGTGGTTACCAAGGAACTACTCTAGAAGGCCTGGTTACGTTGCAGAGTGGAATCCAGGAATGGCACGTGCCACATACGGGTGTTTACGTTATCGAATCACTTGGTGCAGCCGGTGCGAACGGCACATGCGCAGCAAATGATAACGCGGGCACATGGCATATTGGGGGCTTGGGAGCTAAATTGAGTGGCACGTTTTTACTGAAGAATGGAACTTTATTGAAAATTCTTGTAGGTCAGCGTGGAGTTATGGGAACATCTTTTAATGATAGACCTGGAGGGGGAGGAGGCGGAACTTTTGTTACGTTTGCTAATAATACTCCCCTTGTAATAGCAGGAGGAGGGGGTGGGGGAGGCGGGTGTTTTGGAGTAACAAGGGAATCTGATGGTGATTCTGGACAGGTTGGAGTGATTGGCAGTAGATGTGATGCTGTTGAAGGCGGTGGGGGGTCTTTGTGTACAAATGAACCAGGATATGAAATCAAAGCTTGTGGGGGATCTGGATTGCTGGGTGACGGTGATGATGGCGACGCTTTAGGACCGGGGATTGAAGCCATGGGCTTCGTAAACGGAGGAAGAGGTGGTACCATTCATATTGGGTCAAATGGTGGTTTTGGAGGTGGTGGGTATGGTTGGTTGTTTGCAGGGGGAGGTGGGGGTTATACTGGAGGTGGTGTGTGGGCAAACTCGACCTATGGCAGGGCAGGCGGTGGGGGCTCTGCTAACTACGGCTTTGATACAAAATCTGGGAATGGTAATAGTTTAGATCATGGTATGGTTAAGATTGTTTTTGTTGTGTGAAATGATGCTTTGGAAATATGCGTGCATAACATTTAGACGCGTGTAGGGCCAGAGAAACTTCTTCAAAATTCGAATTTAGAAATTGGTTTCTTTGCCTATCATATTTTCCTATATGGAAATCTATATCCTGAGTGCTTTCATATTTTTGATTGCACTTAATTCCATGTGATTCATCGTGCTATCAGTTTCATTTTCGTATTCAGTGATTTTGTATTAAAACAAGGCGTTAAATTAAATTGACGCTTTGAAATTTATAATTTTGAAGTTTATAAACAAGTTGATAAGGTCATTTATGAAAATGTTTTTCTGCTTTAATGATGGAATAAACTTATTTTAAACACTCTCACAGATTCGATTGGACGACGCGTTAGTAGAGTGGCAAAGCTGTATAGTCATGACTACTGGTCATGCAGCCTGCATGCAAACCATCTGTCTGTCTGTCTGTCTGTCTGTAACATCTTTCCGACCTGTGTATAGGTAGGTCATGTCAGTTACGTCATATGAGTGATTATGTTACTGTGCTGTTCAAATATTACTGCAAAAATGGCATTGATGATTTAGCTGTTCAAAACTATTTATTTTCATACTACGTGTCTTGAATCAAAATAGAGCAAACTCGAAGAAGAGTCGAGAAGAATTTGGATATTTTTGAGGTGAATACCTGTTGCCGTGTTACAGTATTGTACTGACAGGTTCATATGCAACCGTGGGAGCCTGGGACAGAGTTTCTCAACGGGCAATCCAACCCACCCTCTTCGTTGTGTGACGGAGAAATTTACAGCATCAATTTTGCTGTTTGGTTATGGCTAAATAAACAGATTTTCCTGCTTGAAAAATCCCCAAGAATTTGTTGCTGGTGGTGCTACAGACTTTAGGCAGTCATGGGGAACTGCTGCCGCTCGACAGCGAGCCGAAAAAGCAAGAGCGAAGGAACTCAAAATGCTCAAGCTTCGCCGATGATAAACACGACGAATGGACAGCCGACACAACTGAGCGTAGATCTAAACGCTGCCGTTCATAGCTCTCCCATGGGGCCAAATAATTCACATCAAGTGACAGTCTTTGTTGCTCTTTACGACTACGCAGCGAGGACTACAGAAGATTTGAACTTCACAAAAGGAGAAAGACTTCAAGTTATAGACAACAGTGATGGCGACTGGTGGTTTGCTCGTTCGTTGAAGACAGGTCGCGAAGGATATATCCCGTGCAATTACGTCGCTGCGGAAAGGAGCTTAGATGCCGAAGAGTAAGTATTCCAGTACGATACTATCTCTGGCTTAAAACGTTTTTAAATGACGTTCATATCGGCGGCAAAACGATTTCTTTCTAAGCTTTATTTTGCTATGCCGGAAGTTTATTTGCTCGTTTCTTTTGTGTAAGTATTTTGTTTAGTCATGGCCTTAAACGTTGTTCTTATTCTCTTTGTACAAGAGTTTTGTTTAAACGGATTCTCTTTCAGGCAGCGAAGACGGAATAAAAGAGTAGATAGTCATAAAGTTTTGAATTTTTGACGACTTACCTAAGAGCAAGTAGCGGTTGCCTTGTCATTCTCATGTTGTTCTTATAGGTGTTTATTTTTTATGAATATTGTTATATTATTTGCGTTTACTCTGAAGTGACGCTGTGTCATCAGTGCCTTATTATTGCTAGAAAGTTTTATCAAAATTGCTTTGAGAAACCTCAAAATCCGTGGATTCGTGTGAATTCATGGATTTTAAGCTTTTTATTGCATATTTTGGATTTAAACTGCATTTTTGACACAACTTTTGACATACAGAATAAGAGGTCGATTGACAATTACAATTTTTTGTAAATCTGATTGCTGGTTTAAGTGCTTTTTTGAAGAATTAAAGCCTATAGCCAGTAATCTCGTTTTGTATTCTAGAAAAAAGAGCAATACAGTGCCAAACATTAATATGATAAAGCATTGCCTAGGCCTACTTATGTACATGATACAAGCTTTCAAGTGCTGTTTTGACTTAAATAAAATTGTATCCATAAACGTTTTGGGCATTACTGACTTCTCTACATTCATGGTAGGTGGTACTTTGGCAAGATTAGACGTGCCGATGCTGAAAAGAAACTGCTTGCTGATTGCAACACCACAGGCACATTTCTCGTTCGAGACTCAGAAACATCACAGGGGAATTACTCTTTGTCTGTTCGTGAAGGCGATGTGGTGAAACATTATCGAATACGACGTCTAGATGGCGGTGGCTTCTACATAACAAGTCGATCGCCGTATGCAAATCTCCATGAATTGGTTGCGCACTATTCAAGAGAAGCTGATGGTTTATGTTGCATGTTGATCAAGCCCTGCCCTGCGACAGAAAAACCTGACACAGGCGGGCTAGCTTATAGTACTAAGGACTCATGGGAAATACCGCGGGGCTCGCTTCACCTTCGTGAAAAGCTGGGGCAGGGCATGTTTGGGGAGGTGTGGTCTGGCACATGGAATGGCACAACTCCTGTAGCGATAAAAACTTTAAAACCAGGCTCCATGGAGCCCAAGGCTTTCCTCGCTGAGGCACAAATTATGAAAAAATTAAGACATCCACATCTTATTCAGGTATAGTTTGACTGTTGGTTTCACTATCTATTTGATAATTATTGATTGGCTAGCCTTTGCGATACTGCATGTAGTCCACAAACGTTATTTGAACGAACTGATTGATTCATTGTTCAGTTCAGTATTAGTATATATTGTGGTAGATTAAATGTTTCTCAGTGGGCCTTGTGTTTATGCTTTCCCAACGAGCACTTGGTCTTATATGAAACACACATCAAACTGTACAACAACAGTGCAATGCTAGACCATCCCTGAAGGCCCAATGTTGATGTAGTTTTAGCTTTGCTAATCATGATTGCAAACCTCTTCAGTGTTGTGTAGTTGTTTAGCACTCAAATTCATTTTGTTTTAGCTGTATGCGGTGTGCACTGAAACGGAACCTATCTACATTATCACAGAGCTGATGAAACATGGTAGTCTATTGGATCATCTTGTAAAGGGTGACGGTAGGGGTCTCCGTCTTCCTGTGCTGCTAGATATGGCTGCACAGATTGCGGATGGAATGCAGTATTTAGAAAAACAAAACTATATTCACCGAGATTTGGCTGCTCGGAATATATTAGTTGGCGAAGCTAATACTTGCAAGGTACTGGAATTAAACCGTTTAGTACTTACTAATAGACTACAGTGTATAGAATTCTATGATTTTATTCAAAATATTTGCAAATATCTATAAAACCGTTTGACATATAATGCACCCCAGAAGCAGTGGTCCCTACTTTGCTATTTTATGCAATTTATTTGTCAAAACGTATTAAAAATCACATTTGACTTTGCTAACTTCAGGTTGCCGACTTTGGCCTAGCAAGGCTCGTCATTAACGATGAATATAATCCACATGAAGGTGCAAAATTTCCAATCAAGTGGACGGCACCTGAAGCTGCACTATATAATCGATTTACCATCAAATCTGACGTATGGTCTTTTGGAATTCTGCTCACAGAACTCGTATCACATGGTAGAATACCCTACCCGGGTATGACAAATGCCCAAACCTTGGCGAAAGTGGAGCGGGGTTACCGTATGCCCTGCCCTCCCAACTGCCCTGATTCTCTCTACCAAATTATGCTTGATTGCTGGAAGGCGAATGCAGCAGAGCGACCGACTTTCGAATACCTTCACTCAGTACTGTCTGATTTCTTTGTATCTACAGAGCCAAATTACAGAGACTGCCAGTGATAGTAGCGCGGCTCGTGTGTGTACATAGAAATATTGTAATGCAAAGTTTCATTGTTTGCCTCGCCTTGGAGTCATTTTCAAACACAGATTGATATTTATCGTGAGTTGTAAATCGAGAATCGATTAACTGTGAACTGCTCTGGTACTCAATTTGCTCCATGCGTCACGACCCATTCATATTGGCGGATCAGACCGGTTCTCCTCACAGCTGGATCAGTGCTTTTCCTTATTTTCCCAACTGTTTACTTCACGTGTATTTGCAGGATTTTTACGGAAAAATGTTGATGTTTTGAAAGTTTAAGCTCAGCAGCTCTTGAATAGGCGGTCCTGGGGCGTTATTCAACAAAGACGTGTGGTGTATTTATACTCTTTCTTCGCATGTCATTTAGTTTAAAAACATACTTGTAGAACAACGTTTGTCGAAATTTTTGCATGTGGGGTACATACTACGGAGGTTTTTCTCCATGGTTGTTTATGCCAACTTTTATAAATAAATGCTTTGGATTTTATGCAATTGTTTTTATACCTTTTAGTAATATTTGAATTTTAAAATATTTGTTGATAAGTTTCCATTTCGATTGATTTAGAATGAGCATTTTAAGTCAACTATGCAAAGTTTCTTGTAATTAGAATCTTAAGAATTTAGAAATACATTGTCTTCAAACTACTAATGCGGATTCCTTAGCGTTGCATGACAACTCGCCATGGCTAGCCTACGCTACTATTTGTAAGCCTGGGGCTTTTACTCTGTTGAGTGACAATGCGCTCTAGTGTCCCTACATTGCGATTTTGCTCGTTAAGGTGAAACTTTTACTACTAAAACCGTTCTAAAAGTCTATCAAGGTCATGTTAAACAGACTAACTGCTGAAAGTGTTCAAAAATGCTTAAAATGTTTCTGTCGCCGTTACATAGTTCAATCATCTTCGTCTTCCTCAGCATCACTGACTTCTCCGTCTTCCGTTTCTTCATCTTCATTTTCTATCTCCTCGTCGTTCGTTCCATTACATTCTTGCTCTTCCGTGCTTCCCTCTTCTTGTTCTTCATTTTCTATCTCATCGTTCATTCCATTACATTCTTGCTCTTCCGTGTTTCCTTCACCTTCTAGTTCTTCGTTTTCCTCAGGGTTTTCCTCACCATTCATTCCTGCATTTTCTACTTCTTCATTTGTCTCTTCAGCTTCTGTCGTTTCCTCATTATTTTCCTCGGTTTCTCCGTTTTCTTGCATTTCATTTTCAGCTTCCTCGTCATCGTTTCCCTCTTGCTCCTCTGCTTCGTTCTTGTTTTCAGATCTTGTTTTTGTCTTCGTTCTTGTATTCGGTTTTCTTCCCTTCACTCCAGCTTGCTTTGCTGACCTATCTGTCGGCTTAGTTACATCAACTCCATTTTCTTTTGGCTTGGTAATTCCGACAACTAACAGAAACAAAAAAAGTTCGATTCCACTGAATAAAAACTTATCATGTACTAAATGTCTTCACTGCACACAAGTTTGCAAAAACTGAACGAAAATTATACACCAAAGACGTTGGTCAAGTCTCCAACCCAATTCTTTAATGGAAACATATTATAAATTACCTACCTTGTCTTATCATTTCTTTGCAACATTCCTCAATGTACAGTTCGTATCTTTCTTGAATGCTGATCACTTCTTGAAGTGGATCTGGAATTGTACTTTGCGCCTCCTCAAGAATCTGCAGAAAAGGGTTCAAAATCACTTTGGTTCAATAATATGTATCTTAGCAAGAAGTCACAGTTCACCATCCAAAGTTTTGACGGGTTTCGTGTAACGATGTAGCTTTAGAAGTAGTATGGCAATCTACTATGGAACGCTTCACTACTCCAGTTATAATAACGAGATCAACGGGGGCGATAGCAAGAAGCTACAATTCGGTGGTCAGCGTTTTTACATTCCAGTCTATCATCAAAATCAACGTCATAACAATATACTTACGTCTTTTGTAAGAGGATCGATTTTCTTTGTGACGAATTCAATCACAAGCTCTGACGTAAGCTTGAAACTCACTTTTTGAGGAGTCGCTTTGGAGTCATGGTCGTATTTCTAAAGCAAAAACATTTTGCTATTTTAAAACCGTAAACATGTTATAACGGAATAAACCTTACATTAAATTCTGAGCGTTATGTTTTCATGGCTATAGTTTCGTTGTTTTGGTTTTTCCTACCCGTAGTACATCATCCTTGACTTGGGCCATCATTGCAGAAGCCCTGGTGTTGTCTTTTAAAATGTCATTTTCTTTACTTCGTTCATCCACAGTTTGTTCAAACGTAAAAAATGCTGCATCTGCCACCTAAAAAATTCATCATGAAAACCTGTCATTAATTTTGGCAGTCAGTAAGTTTCTCAATGATATTTGTTCGTCGTAAACACGAGCAAATCAACTCATCAAGAAAGTTGTCTTGGGAAAAAATTTTCACGAAAAACTTGCTTATACCTTAGCCAACATATCGTGAGAGGCGTACACGTGGCTGTACTCGCCACCAAGATCAAATGTGTCTTCATATTTATCCATGATAGCCATTACTTCTTTTTCCATGTTGTAAACTTTGTGCCAACGATCCCAAGCGTTGGTTCTGAACACAATCCCGTCAAATATCCTGTAATGCTATAGTAACAAAACACAAAACGTACATACCATCTTATAGATCCATAACACTGAAGTGTTCGCATAAGACGACATCG
This sequence comes from Phenganax marumi, assembly GCA_025400095.1. NCBI lineage: Eukaryota > Metazoa > Cnidaria > Anthozoa > Malacalcyonacea > Clavulariidae > Phenganax > Phenganax marumi. Next base: position 19,758 of record JAODVM010430828.1, read on the forward strand.
TGCGATTCTCCTTTAAACGACTTCAGTATCATGTACAACCCCTGACCTTGATAAAGACTTTAAATTATTCAAATATAATAGTTTTCGTAAATCTACTTTAAATCGAAATTGTGATGAAAATTAAGATTTGTCGGTTACCTTTTTCATAACTTTGGCGACATCATTGGTCTCTTTCGTATCATTTACTATTCGCTCCAAAAGTCGAACCACACACTCTTTTCGCATCTCTGCTGCCGTTCTGCTTGTCTGAAATCATTAAATAAGTAATAATAAGATTATATGTAGGGTCCGAAAAGACGTTAAACTATACCTCTGAATTCCTCTTTCTTAGATGAAATGTTTCGCAAAGGTTTCCTGCTGTCTATTTTTGAACGTTTTCTTTGTATGATGCATGGATTTTTATCACAATATTCAAATACTGTAACTTAGAGTATCGATCCGAAAAGACTTTAACCTCTTGTTCATTCATTTATCAAGTTGTTTTCTTGATAAACGCTGTCAATGATATTTCCCTTGCGGTTTCTAGTATTTTGAAAAGGTTTTTGTACAATTGGATGTCCGAAATGACGTTAAACTATTCTGCGTATTCGAACCCATACGTTCTCTTGGTTATTCGTATTTGAAGTGTTTTCAATTTCGATACTTACCAATTCCTTGAGGTCTTCATACAAATTTTTGACATCAGCTAATGTTTCTTTAATAACCTTTCTGACGATTGATTCCATTTTGTCTGAAAACAACGTTTGTCAAATTTTCAATCAAGGATGACTGCCGTCAGTTTTAAGCTTCGTGAAAGTGTGATTCTTGTCATCTAATAATAGGTTAACGTACGAACAGCTTTCTTCATAAAACATCCTCCTAATTCGTTACCTGCCAACTGTTCCGTGATTTTCTTTTGAACAGCGACGATTTCATCTTTCTTCTCATTAAACGTTCTTTCCACTGGGGCCTTCATGCGGTCTATGGTTTCGACCAATCCTTTGAAGGCTGGCGCAACCAGAGCAAGAACCATCGAGTCTAAGATCTTGGTTACTTGCTTTTGCACTTTCTTTTTGATTGCGAGGATTCCAGTTAGATCATTGTACACACTCGACAGCACTCGGCTGTCTACAATCTGAACTAAAGTTTCGCTTAACACCTAAATAAGTTTGTACATGCATGAACAAAAAGATAGAACAAAGACTTTGTTTAAGTCTCCAAACCACATCTGCATGTAACTTGGTAGAAAAAACAGTTAAATCAACTTACTTGTTCTTCAGTTCCCCCAGACGGATTAATTCTTTTGTGCCAACCTGATTCGCGACAAGCTCTACGGTACGCGGTTTTAAAAGCAGCTTGAGCGACAGGATCTTCACTCTTAAAACCTCAATATAAATAATCACAATGATCGCAAAAATTCTGACTAGTTGCCGAAATGTTTTGATCACTAATTACAAACGGGAGTGAAAACATAACTTCCAGGCGGGGGTAATGACGCCATTGTCGTGGGGATCACTAAAAGTAAATTTTTGTCTATTGGAAATCACTTCATCGAACACGGACAACGAATGGAGAACTATCGCTGAGGAATTAAAAAACACGGACACCACGCTTTAACTCTATACCTTTCGTTTTTCGACAGCAAGTTTTAAACATTTCAACCCATTCCATTTTCTCATCTTCGTTTGCGGCTGTGATGAAATAAGCTCGTCTTCGTTCGTGTGACAACGACAACGTATGTGATGGAAATTTCTTTGGTAATGCCAAACTCTCTTCATTCACCCCAAGTTTCTTTGCCAACGCTTTGAGCTTCTCGATTCTTGCGTTGTCAGCACTTTCTGATACCTCATAGCCCGCCAAGTGTATAATACCTTTAGGTTTCCCACCGTTTTTGTAAACCTGTTATACAGTAGACTATCGTCAAAACTACATCTCCAATGACGATATCTTCACCGTGCACAAGTTTACATAAACATGAACAAAAAGATAGTACAAAGACTTTGGTCAAGTCTCCAAACCATATCTTCAATGACAAGTTTACATAAACATGAACAAAAAGATAGTACAAAGACTTTGGTCAAGTCTCCAAACCATATCTTCAATAACTATGCCTTCACCGTGCACAAGTTTGCATAAACATGTATGTACAACGACTTTGGCCAATTCTCCAAGCATATGCCTAAATTTTCCCATACCTTACGCAATCCAAGATCCTTGTCGCAATTTTCTTTCGTCTGTACTGTTGTAGAACCCAGACCCTGCTAATTCCACATATTGCGCGGACTGGAGCAGTACTACAAAAAGGTATCTACGCATAACGCACAACAGCAGATTTGTGGTCAACTTGCAGTCGTCATGGGAAATGAATAATTCTTTTCGTTCTAGGAGTAGTAGCTTTGTAAAAACGCATAAACAAGCGAGAATAAGTTACGTTTGCCTGCTTGCTCCTATAACGGCTTAAAGTTTGAATGGACTTTTAACCTTATAGACAAAATTTCAAAACATTTGAACTGGGAAAATCTTTTATCACAGCCAAAAAGAGCATTCGGAATTTAGTAAAACTGCGAAGTTTGGTTGGGAAATGTTGTAAAATAAAGAAAATATAGCCGTGCAAAGTTGGAAAATTTTGTATACCCTTTTTCTCGAACGGGGTATTAAATTCCCGCGCGTAATAGAAAAATATACAAAATCTACCAACTTTAAACGGCTATATTTTCCTTGTTTTACAACATTTCCTAACCAAACTTCGCAGTTTTACTAAATTCAGGATGCTCTTTCAGGCTGTGGTAAAAGATTCTCCTAGTTCAAATTTATTTGAAATTTTGTCTATAAGGTTAAAGGTCCATTCATTAGAGACCTTTAGCATAACCTTTACGGCAAACCGCTAACCGCAAACGGCAAACTTTAAATTGCATTTTATAGTTGGTTTAAACTCATAACTCATCTAAGTAGTTAAGTCATGTTTTAGTTTGATGCAACAAAGTATTTTATCTTCGAAAAGCTATGGAAATCGCCTTGCCAATACGATTTGAAGTTTGCCGTTTGCGGTTATCGGTTTTCCGTGAACGCCAAGCTAAAGGTCTCTATTATCTTTGAATGAACGTAACAATATCGTGCCGTTGCATGTGGTCATAGAAATACGATGTATGGAGAATTCTGTTTCTTTTCAAGGCGCTAATATTGCTGTTGATCACGTTTTGGACGCATTTGTCTTGGATCACGATATTTCAAAGAAGAGAGTTGACGTGGCTGTAGATTCGGATCTTATCAGAAAATGCAAAGAGATGAAATCAAAGAACAGGAAAAAGGTACACAGGAAGATCGCGGAAAAGTTGGTTTTGTTGAAAATGAAGAGAAGATCGCGTTGAAAACTCGTCTAGCTTTCGTTGTCATTCTTACGTAATCGGTCAGCGGATGGTGCATTCGCTTTGTAACTAACCACCCTCTATTTTAAAGCTCAATGTTGGTGAAGTTGTGGCAGCGGTAGTGCAGATAATTCACCGGGAATACTTAGTAGCAGTTTTACCAAATCATGGATTGAGAATTGCCTATGTTCCTGTGAAAGAGGTTTGAAGACATCAACGAATAGCTACACTATAGCTTTTGTTTTTGTTCCAATACTAATAGTTGTTTTTAACAGTCTTTGAACGATGTTCGCGATCCAGCAAATCGCTTTAAAATTGGTCAAACTTATGAAGCTATTGTGCAGAAGTAAGTCCTATACTTAACCCGATCCCAGAGCTCCCGCTTTGTTGGATTCAGGCGTTCAGCTTCAAGTTTAATTCTTATTATATGTATCCTATTTCTAGATATGTGCATTCAAAACTTGGCAAGCGTGAATACTTGATCGTAGCTATGAATATTGATGAGGAATTAAATGAAAATATAAAGCCTGGAGCAATTGTCAGCGCTTTGTGAGTATCGATATATTTTTACGTTCGTCCCAATCCCGTTCAAATCTTTACCTGTCAGAACTGTAAATGGTGCCGAAACATTGTAGGAGTAACCTCTTTTTTGTTGTGTTGGTCAAGGGTGACCTCCATCAAAGGTGTGCAGATGAATGTGCAGTTCTGTGGAAAGAAATACAAAGGACGAGTTTGCATCAGTGAAATATGCGATGACGTAACTGAGGTAAATATTACGTGAAGTATAGGCCCCAAAAAGTTTGTTGGCTCTAGCTATGAGATACCTTGCTCTGCATGGCTTTACCAGTACTTGTAAATTGTCGATGATTTTGCAGGGTACCAACCCCTTAGTCGCGCATTCAGTTGGTGAGAAAATTCAAGCAAAAGTTCTGGGATTTAGAGATTCAGTGAAACACAAGTAGGGGTTTTGTGTTTGTCGTTTTCCAGAACATTTCAATTCTGTATTCCATTGTTGTAATATTGTCTATATAGCTAACTGTACTACTTTTTGTAGTTTTCTGCCTATTACGCATCGTAATTTTAGCAAGGCCTTCGCCGAGCTATCTGCAAAGCCAAGGTAAACTGTTTTGCCCCCAACACTTAAGGAAAAAGGAAAGAACAAACAATATTTTTGTTTCTTTGCAGTCGCTTACGAGAGGGTGAGGAAGAAAGTAGTGAAAAATCATTTGAAAAGAAATTAGATGAATATAAGGAGGGGGAGAAAGTTTTCTGTTTTGTTAAAACTGTGAGTATATCCATTATATATTTCTATGTTTAAAAGCATTTGTGTGTTGTACTATATATAATCATAATTACTATATATAATTATAATTATATATAATTCTACATAATCATATAATAAATATATATACAATTATACAGGGTGTATCAAAAAAAAGGTAATCCAACTTCAACACGCTATTGTACGTGAACTACTCAGTCTATGAGCGAA
>JAODVM010430939.1:0-24589 GCA_025400095.1 Phenganax marumi
GTGAATGCCTTTCTGTAGGGCACTTGCCAGGTTAATGGCCGCCAATGAAATCTACATGAAATCGCAGGAAAATCGACCTACGCAATTTTGGGGAAGTCGGACATCTGTGTGTCTCTAATCTGTGGTAGAGATCTAAGTACCTTCTCTTTTTCAGAGTCGAATACCACTTCAGGAACATGTGTAACTGTCAGACAACTCTTCTCAGTTCTGCCACATCTGTTATTATTTTGAAGCGTTTCTGAAACACTTTCATTAGGTGTGTCAGTATTAACCAACATTCTCCTCTGTGCCTTCGTTTCAGAAGCTATATGATTTCGTTTTAAAAATTTCCTACGTCTGTTAACGATCAAAACAATTTAAATGCCTTCTTCTCGTACCAGTCTTTCAAAAGGTGTGCGCGGTTGGTAGAGGTTCTGGAAGAGTCCTTGCAAGTAGTATGTGAAAACGTATACTTGAAGCACAAATACCCTTTTTTCTACTTGAAGTCTTACTTACAAAATTCTAGTAGCTACAACTTGTCAACAAGTTCCCTGTTTGAAATTCTCCCCAATTACAAGATTTTTATTAAACCCAACTACAATATATTGTCTGGAATTTACTTCAAACAAAAACACGACACACGTTGACACACTATATTCCAAATATAGTCTAGGAGCACCAAATATAGAAATAAGTTCTTTGCCAAGATGGCAAGTACTCAATCAATGGACGGAGCACGAGCGCCATAAGTGGCACGTTTTCTGCCAGGCCATTCAAGACAGTTAAGATCTTTTCTTTTGTGTGTCGATCATAAAACGGTGATCGCAACAAATAGAACAACATGAGAACAAATCTCCTTGAGATCTCGTTCTTCTCTAATGATGTCAATCGTGGATTACTTTGAGTATGTAACGATAAGCTTGTGATGTCAGCAATACAAGAAAAAAACCAAGGCTTCCATGACTGTTCTCCAAAGATGAACATGCTAGGTAGATGGAGAAGGGGTCTGATAATGTACAAGAGTTCAGCATAGAATTGTTTCTGATTGAGAATGGTAGGGTTTTCGCTCATTGCTGGAAACTCGGGAAGCTTCCACGATCTAAAGCCATTGGGCGGAGTTGAAGATAATGATCGAATGAAACGACCGGAGCGCTTTCCTCTCCATACATGTTGCTCTTCTGACAGGCTGTCTGCATCATCCGTGTTTACTTGCTCGTGTTTTGAATGTTGAGCTTCGTCATCATGCGTATCTTTGATTCTCGACGCTTGAAACACAAGCTGTCGGTTAAGCAAAGGGATCAATGGATATTTCTGCAGCTTGGGCCTATTCTTGCAGAGTAGCAACAACCTGATTGCCACTTTGCTAAACTGGATCAGAACCACTATCAACCATTTTCCAATTTCACCCCAAAGTCTACCAGCAGCCATTTCTAGGAAAACTTCAACACTCTCAATGACAGAAAGATACAACTGTAGACGCTTTTCATTCTCAGCTCCGGGATATTGAGGCAAAGTGAGATTACAGCGGAAGATGAAATCATGTAATAATGCAAGCAAGTTGGACAGACCGTACAGGAGTTCTCCCAGCTCTTTTGACGCAACAAATCGCCCTGGAATTATGTAGGATGAAACGCGAAGTAATGCTTCGAGCCGAGTGGAAATTGCAGGATCTTCTAGTAGCACGTTTGAGTACATGTCCCAAAGTTTTTGAAATTGCATCTGAAGTAGTTTACGCACATTTTCAGGCGCATTTCTTATCACATTTCGAATGCTTGTGTTGTCGGCCATTTTGGAGCAGGAAAAGATGACGTCTTCACGAGTCACGAGCGAGAGACTTTATAATTCTCTTACATAACGTTTCGTCCTCGGAAACTTTCTTGACATTTACAATTTTAATAACGGGTTGAAAAACTTTTGCATTTTTCTTGTTTTTACTAGGAATGAATTCTGACGCAAAAAGATGGTTTTATCCTGCTCAAGTGTATGCACAGTTCACTTCAGGTGATGAAAAGCCTACCAGGTTGGATAAACAAGACGACAATGTTGCGGAAAATCAAGAATGTACTTTGAAAGAAAGAGACTCTCAAACTATTCAAATCTTTGAGTCAGGAGAAATGACAGTTGCTCCAGATTATGCGCAAGTTCTTGTACTTTGTTCTAGTGTGAAGGTATTATAAGTTTTATACAATAATATCGCTAACCTCTAAATTCCCCCCCCCCTCCTGGAAAATTCATGCATTACATTTTGTATCAACAAATGTATCATTTTCCAAGGGGAGTTCAACAGCACCTTTATGTGTTTATTATTCTTCAGGATACTGTTGAAGAAGTGAAGACTAGTGTGAACAAACGTGTAGAGTACATTCTACAAACTTTTCGGTCGCACAACATAAGCAAGAACTGTTACACAATCGATAGGTTGTTGAGAAGACATGAATCCAAGTACACCTTAAAAGTGGAAATATCTGTTCGGTTTGCAAACTTTTTAAACTGTCAAGAAGTCAGTAATTATTTGGTTGAAAAACTTGGCGACACTGTTGAAATCACAAGACCAAGTTTGCATTTTTTGCCTGGGAAGCTGGAGGGCTTGAGGTGAATTTTTATGTTGCTTTCAGAAGTAAGAGCAGTCTCAACTAATTACACTTCTATACTTTTCAGGAGGCAGTCTTGTGTGCTTGCTGTGCAGAATGCCAGAGTTAAAGCTCTTGAAATAGCAAACTCTTTAAACCAGAGTCTTGGGCAAGCTAAACAGATCTATGAACAATCAACAGAAGAATACACAGGTGAACCTGAAGCGAGAAAAAGTGACAGAATGGAGACATTTCAAGAACTTGTGAAATCTGCTACAGTCACCGTGGTCACTAAAGTCTCTGTGACTTTTGAGCTGAAAACCAAGACGAAAAAGAGGATGAAGTAGATACAAGATAAATTTTGCTGGCAGAAAACTTGGAACGATCTTACATTCTAGTAGCCAAAATCAATTTGCATACAATGATCCACATTTAAATATTTATTTAAGAATTCTTTTTTTCACCCTTTGATTTCCAAGCTCCTATTAACCTTACTGCATAATACAAAGCAGTAATCTGCATTTGAACAATTAAACCCACAACTGCAAGTTTGATAGAAAGCCTTCGTAAATCAAGCGCCTCCTGGGATTGCTTTTGTGCATACCATACGACTGTCTTCAGATACTTTGTAATGCCATATACCAGTGGTACAATGCCAAACAAGATAGAACCAATGACATAGACATACATTTGATTGTGTTTATTCTTAGGTAGGCTGTTGAGTCCAAAAATGACGGGGATTATTGTGAATATCCATGCAATATGCCAGTCTTGTGCTTGATACCGAACCATTCTATAATACAGAGACATGAAGATTCAATTGTGGATAATCCAGGGAGAGTTTCTCTAATAAATTTTGATTCAAAGAAATTTGGGCATTGTTAAAAAGAAATTCAAATTGGCAAGTGGAAACACCATTTTATGTTTCGAAGTTCTGAATCTAGTAAATAATAATATTGTTCTAGCAATCGATTCTTTTCACTAAATTTTTGCAAGCGCGGAAACTATAGTTTGAAGTTAGACCAACGTTAAAATAATTTATTTGCAGCCAAATTGAACTCCGCTTACTTGAAGTATCCCAATGTGATCCATAGTGCTCCGAAGACGATACAAAGTAAGTGAAGTGTTAGATTTAGTTTCAGTTTACTTTTCCACTTGACGCTATCTTTGTAATGTGAAGCAACTTTTTCCCGATGACTGAAGTCTGAACCGTCACTACCACTTGCTCGTGGACCACTTCGAGAAGACATTTTGAATAATTTAAAATAGACCGCACTTCGGAATTTCTCGTCATATGCTCGGATTCAACTTCAAGTAAGTTTTGAAGCTTGCAACTTGCATTTTCATGGATTACATAAGAAAATAAAGTTCCTGTCTGTCGAATTTAGACCAAAAAAGGCTATATGAATGCTTGGGAAAGGTTTTAAAAGCTTAAAAAGGTATTTAATGGTCGAAAAGTGCCACCTTTCGTAGCATCTTCGGAACTACTTCGGTAAGTTTTTAAGACAAGCAATTTTTATTATTGACCAATTATTTCCAAACAAGTTCTCATACTGTAACATTTTGGGACTAAAGGGCGCTGTTTTGCTGTCTTTGTCAACTATACCATTGGTTAACGGTTAATCAAAAGATAGTATATCGACCTTAATGGGTACTAGGAGCTCTTGTTTTGCTTTGCATCCTTTTAGAAATTAAATTCTAACTAATCAGCATGGTCAATGATAGCGAGGCATCAGGCAAGTCCTCTTGTGGATTGTCCGGCAGTGATAGAGAAAAAGAGAAGTGCCGAGAAGACTCAAAGTCGCCCTCGAGGAGAAAACACAAGAAATCAAAACATTCAAAGAAGAAATTAAAGAAAAAGTCCAGTAAGAGGAAGCGACGCCACAAAGGAAGGTCGAGATCAAGAAGTAGTTCCAAAGAGAGACCCCGAGATAAATCACCAAGTGAACCCAGTCATACAGATGTAAAATGCGGTTTGACAGAGGAAAGTGTTGAATCGACCAAAAGGGAAGTAGCAGGTGATACGTCAGTCTGTCAAAAAGCAGTTACTGATGAGTTAAACACTGTGGGAAAGGCTAATAACATAATAGTGAATAAAGATACAGTGTCTGGTACACTGGCTCTCAATGAGGAAGAAGTTGAAGCTGCAAAAGAAAAGAACAGCGAGGGCTTTCGTGTAAAATCTGAAAAAGTTGAAGAGAAGAATGGTGGTGTTGATCTTTATGATGTTTATGATCCGGGCTTGTATTTTGCTGAACGTATGGAACAAGAAAAAGACATCAAAAACTTAGCAAATGAGAGTATAGATACAAAAGATATTGAAAAAAGATCAGAATCAAGGTTTGCTTCGGGAGAGTTGTCCAGTTCTAGAGGGAATTCAGAATCCAGGGAAATAAATGCATCAAAAGAAAAAAGTTCAAAAGAACAAAGGTCAAGAGACATAAAATCAACATATAGAAAGTCAAGGTCAAAAGAAAGAAAGTCAAGGTCGAAAGAAAGAAAGTCAAGGTCAAAAGGCAGAAAGTCAAGGTCAAAAGATGGGTCAAGATCTAGAGATAAAAGGTCAAGGTCAGCAGGTAAAAGGTCAAGGTCGAAAAAGAGAAAGTCAAGGTCAAAACAGAGTGAGTCAAGGTCAACAGATAGAAAGCCAAAGTCAAGAGAGAGAAAGTCAAAGTCAAATGATAGGAAAAGAAATAGAAGAGAAAAGTCAAGGTCGAAAGAAGGAAGGTCACGATCCAGAGATAGAAGAGCAAAAAAGAGAAGGTCCGAATCTGAAGAAAAAGCAAGGAAAACGTTGAGAGAGAGATTGACTTCTCGTAGGAGATCTAAATCCAGGGAAAGGCGAAAGTCACTGTCAAGTGAAAGGAGAAGTTCTGTTTCACGCTACCGAAGTTCAAAATCCAGGAGGTCAAGGTCAAACGAGAGACGTTACAAGTCAAGATCACGGTCATATGATAGACGCCGCCGATCGAGGTTGAGTTCTAACGACAGATATTGTCGATCAAGGTCCGGGCGAAGGCGTTCAAGATCCAGCCGAAGGCGTTCAAGATCTGGTGGTAGGCGTTGTCGTTCAAGATCACTGAACAGGAATCGCAGGTCTTCCTCTAGAAGAAGATATAGGTCTAAATCAAGATCTCCACAAAGGAGTAGAAGATCGAAATCACAAGATGATGTGGCAGCTTCTGTTCCAGTCAACTTGACACGAGCGCTGGGTGTACCAACATCATCGTTGACAACCACGACTGCGAGTGATGTGAAGCCAACTAAAAGTATAGCTGACTTTACAGCACTTTGTAAACAGATCACAGAATCCAAGGAAGAAGAGGTGAATACTTCAGAAGAAAATAAAACTAAGGAAGATAAAGTGTCTCATCCATTCAGTGTGAAACCTGCTAAAGAAATTGTTATACCTCCTGTTATATTTCCAGTAAGTACTTTAAAAAGCTTTTGTTGAAAAAAGTTAGGTTATACATGAATTTATTCAATCTAACTGTATATATTGGTACTGTTCAGGTGTCAAGGCCGACAGAGCCAGATCGGCCATTGGAGCAAGCTTTTCCAGTGTCTCGTGGTAACCAGCATAAGACGAAAGAGAACACAAATGAATCTACAGTTGGAGTTATTGATGGGAGTATAGCAACTGCAGAACAAGTCTTTAAAACTAATGCACAGAAAGAGGTATAATTAGACTATATGGTTGTGTACCATTGCAAAGGCAAAGTTATTTAATAAGTTGTAATTTTGTATTTCTAGAAACTAGATGTCAGTGGTCTTATTGCTAAACGAATGGAAGCACAAAATCGTCTGCAATCAAATCCGCAAGATTTTGAAGCGAAACTCATGCTGGAAGAAGTTCAGATGAAAATGCAAAATTGGGCATCTGTAAACCTGAAACCAGGTCAATTTACTGGAGAGAGCTTGGTCAGCTCTGTTGTACCAAAGGAAAACATAAATAGTGGCTATCAAGCTTGGGCTAGAAAAGTAAGTTTGGTTTTGGTTCAGTTGAGATAGCAGTTTCTTGCTTCAGTGTAATTGTAAATTCTCTTTTATTTTTAACAGGATATGTTCCATAATTTAGCACCGATCAGGGGTGGAGTGGGTATGAAATTGTTGCAGAAGATGGGTTGGCAACCTGGGCAAGTGCTTGGCAAGAGAGGGGAGGGTAGCTATGAGCCAATAGCATTGAATGTGAAGATGGATAGAAAGGGTTTGGTGTCCTTTGCCGAGGCAGGTTCCAAAGGTAAAGGTGGTAAAGGAGGTGGAAGAAACATGGCGGCTGCACAAGCTGTACAAGGTAGGCTCTTAGAACTGCAGATTAGATAACACAGTAAAATCATACTCTTATATATCTAATTGAGTTTTCCAAAGCTTTCAAGTGTCAAAAGCCTTGAGAGGTTTTGCAGTGACTCACGTAGTTCAACCATTCGATCACTGCTTTTAGAAAATATATGATGTATGTGTACCGTATATATCAAATTTTGGTTGTGAAAGCTGTTTGGTGGAAACTAAGTAAATAAACTCTCATTCTTTATTATAAGACTTGTTTTCTGCTTGATAGCTTTCACAATCATAGCATTTTTCTTTACAAAACTGATTTATTACTTTCAGGTGCATAGCTTCAATATTTTCAGTGGTTTTCAGTACCTGCTCTATGGAAACAGTATTGCATAAAATGTGGAAGGTTAAGTAGCTCATTTTTACCACACATCAATAATTGCATTAGAATTTTGACTCAACGTACATTTCTGTGTACTCTGAAGAAAAAATTCTGGTCCAATTATTGATGAAGCTTGAAAAGACAAAGCTGTTTGAACAAGTCTATATTATAGTCTTTGGAAGCACATCCGCAGGCTGTGGTATGTTGTGCTTTTGTAGTCTATATTGTAGGTTTTGTTCGTTTCAGTACAAATGGGCTACTTGACCTTTTGAATTTTCATCTATAGAGAAAGTAGCACAGCTTATAAGATTGTCAGCAATAGTCCATCATATCTTGATGCCATTATTTTTATGCCTGTCACGAGACGAAGCTAAGGGTCAAGTTGGTGAGTATAAGAAAACCACTGAGTGATATATACAATAGGAAGGCTTCATTTTTTGAGCCTAACTTGGCCTTCCTTGCATGTATTCCTCAATGGTAAAACCTCATTTCTGAGCTATTCCTTCTTCAAGGAGCAACAGTAGATTAAAAAATAGCTTGGGTGCAAAATTGCATGCTTGGCACTAACCATTAGGTCTAAGCTGCATTACCTCCTGCATCAGTCTTTGCAGTTCCTTTGTACAGGGCAGTTTTTCCACTGTGTTTTGTTCATTAAAAGGCCAGCAATTCATGTAGGTATATTGTATAACAACACAGTACATTTTGTACTCATTGCAACTGTGTTGCACTTCATTGAAACCTTAGGTACAGGAGTTAGACATTCTTCTGTAGAATATACAGTAACTGCTAGGTATTTCATATATAATATACTAATCCAGTAATATCAATTTCAGGCAAGCATCCTGTATCAGCATTGGCCGAGCTTTGCACAAAGAAAAGATGGTCGGCTCCAACATATAAAATTGCTCATGAAAGTGGTCCGGCACACAAGAAAGATTTCTTGTTCAAAGTTGTTGTGAATGGAATCAGTTACCAACATAACATTGCAAGCAACAACAAGAAACATGCCAAAGCTGAGTCAGCATTTGTAGCACTAAAAGCATTAGGTGTATTACCACAAGATGCTGTAATGTCTTTGTAAAAAAAGCAAGTGAAAGGTGTTGTCAGAGTAAGGTTTAATTTTTACACATCCAATTTATAAAAAAGTTAGATGCTATATTGTTCTCTGTTTACTTCTACCTTACAATCAACATTGATTGAAAAATCAATCTCTGACTAATGCAAAACTGCTGCATAATTTCATAGTTGTACATTCAATTAATAGGCTTGTTTGGTCTTGCTAACAAACATGTTAGGCAAATCTCAGACCAAATCAACAGCATTTCTTCTGTTGGACAGGTTCGTCTAGCATATCCACTGAGGGTATTCTATTGAACCCTAGAAGTTCAGCAGGATGTGTTAAAACTGTCTTAATTCCATCCCAATCAGGCTTCATTTCTAACTGTCCTCTTTGCAGCCTTTTGTAAACTTCCTTTGCCACAATATTAAAAGCTTCCTCGACATTACAAATAATCTTTGCAGACGTTTCAATGAAAAGCATGTCATGTGCTTCTGCAAACCGTTCACCCTCCTCAGTCGAAACTTCACGTTGCAATTCCTTGTCAACTTTATGCCCTATCAGCATATACACGCATTCCTCCTCAACCACGTTGTCTCTTGCCTCCTTGTACCACTCAGCAATGTTGTAAAAAGAGTCTTTATTGGTAATGTCATAAATAATAAGACACGCCACGGCATCTCGATAGTAAGAATAAGTGATGGATCTGAATCTTTCCTGTCCAGCCGTATCCCAAACCTGAATCTTTACCTTGGCCTCTTCTGCGAAAATAAATGCATTTCATTAAAGTACGTTTATGGGTATACTGAAATGATCGAATTTCAAATTTGATTGTTAATGACGTTGTCTTCTCTCTTGGTTGTACCCTGCTTAAGCCATGGCCTTTTAGAGTGTGTTTCATTAATGGCAAAAACAGGTGTCGCAAAAACATGCTAATCATGCTTATGACATATGGGAGCATCAAACTAACTTGATACATGAATTGTTATTATATACATCAATACCATTAACATTTATCCCCTTGATGTTGTTTACATAATTAAATTATAAAGTAATTCTTATTTCAGCATGAAACTTGCACTGCTGAGCACTCAATGTACTTCTAGGGGAGTTTGCTGGTGCAATCACCTTTGATTTGACGCTTGGAATACCACCTGAATAGTTTTCTTTTCAATTTCCGCAGGAAATGTATGTTGATTTGCTATTAGAGGAACGAGGATGTTTACTCAAAGCTGACAATCATAGTATAAATGTACAAATTACGAAACGTACTGCAGTACTTGGGCAAAAACAATGAGTATTGTGCTAATAGAAGCACTAGCTATCTTCCATTTAAGTAGTATCATAAAGCCATAATCAAATATGATTATCTTATCGTAAAAAGGAACACAACTAAGTGATTTTCATATGCTTGGCTGACTTTCTGTTCGTTTGCCGCCCGGAAGCGCTCTCAAAACAACACCATGAAAATATGGACATATTAGTCTGCTTGCCAAAGGCAGCTGAGTACTGCTTTTCTTGTCATCAAAAAACGAAGAAAATATTTATATATTTTGCATAGTAAAGATCAACTCACCCGAAACTACGACAACACGAACATGAAAATCAACTCCTACTGTTGGATCAGCCGGTGCAGCATCAACAAAACTACCTTCTGTAAACTGCCGAATTAGAGATGATTTTCCAACAGTCGAGTCTCCGATTATTATGAAACGAAATTGATAAAAATATTTGGGATTTGGTTGAGAACTTGACGAGCTAGTTCTCGAGAGCGATCGGCCTTTGTCATTCATTGTTTTGTGCAAATAATATGTCGTGACCTTTCAGTACACAAAAAACACTTGCAAGATCCCCTGGAAAATTGGTCACTGTTCGTAGCATTTCCAAACAAGAAACATCGTTTTCAAATTAGACGGCGATAATGAGTTTAATCCATTTAGCCACAAAGCCCGCGTTAAAATACCTTTGAAAACATGCTTGAAATATTATTTACTTCTACGCAGGAGGATAGGGGAGTGATTGTGAAATTGTAGAAGCGTTTGTTGTTGTTGTCGGTACGTTTTTGTTTACATATATTTTGTTTTCAAACATTTTTTCCAAATATGGTCAGAGTCGAGGTCAAAGGAGGCGACTACAAAACGACCACCGTACGACAACCTACTGATCTCTTGTAACTCCTGGAGCGCTCATTTGTTATCTAGCTGACTCTCTATGTGCACTGGAGCGCTTATCTGAAAATGCGCGCCAAACGTTTGATAATTTTTAAATCAAAATGGTGGAAAAGTAAAATGCAATTGGAGAAGTTTGGTGTGAAATATTGAACACATGACAACCTCATGATGGCAAACGAGACGTCAAATAAATGGCTATTTTTCCGGAGAGTAAGGGTAGATGAAAATATAACTTAAAACATGGAAAATTCCAGTGGCTGTGAGAAATTATTACGGTGCTTCAAAAATCATGTTCGACCACATCTTACCAAGTAATTTTTGTTCTTAGGTTTTATTAAAATTATTGTTGACGTTGCTGGTGTAAATTTACTCTTGTATTTTGTTATAGTAGGTGTGTCAAACACTGTTGTTTAGTATCTGTACCCTTTGACTGGCATTGGACAATAGACCACTTGCGATGTTTATATTTTTCTGGCAGGAAAAACATTCCCAAGTGAGTAAGTTTATTGTTCTTGCTTTTGTTTATGGTCATTCAACCAGTTTTTACTACCAGCAAAATGTAAACAGAGCAAGTCATCTATAGGTTTAACTGTAGCTTGATGTATTTAACTGACTCCATCTCTTAGGAGATTTTTTGCTGTGATAATTGGTGGGCAGTTGTTATCGCTGCTGATCTGCTGTGCTGGTGTTGGAAGTCAAAAACTAGTCACTGCTTGTGGAGTAAAAATACCAGCATTTCAAGGCTTTTTAGTCTACATGTTACTTTCTATCACGTTCACTTCACAAGTTGCTTATAATGGCAGAAAAACTATGGATATCGTGAAAAAAAGATGGTGGAAATACATGATAATTGCCCTGATTGATGTTACAGCTAATTATACAGTCTTCACTGCTTATCAATATACAAGTTTAACCAGCGTTCAGGTGAATTTCTCTTTAAACCTTTGGGGTCAATTGCTTTAAATACAAAATTGTGGCTATTCATCACAACCCATTAACTTTGAAATGTTAGACCGTCCTTGACGAGTGCCCTGGCATGCACTGCCAGTCGAAAGGTTAACTGAACAAGCAATTAACCAACGAATAATAATTTTCAGCTATTAGACTGCCTCACTATTCCAGTTGTGGTAATTTTATCCATTGCGGTGCTAAAATCCAAATACAGACGGACTCATTTCCTTGGAGTTTTTGTCTGTCTTGCTGGGATAGGATTTCTAGTGTGGGCTGATAGCGCTGGAGCTCGACATCAAGGGCCTAAACCAGGTACAAAACATGAAAAAATATTATGAAAACATATTGAGTGGCAATAAACCTCCACATACTTTTGCTCCTTCTAATGGAAGACAATTCTGCTCCTCAAAGTGAGAAGTCTTGTCAATTTACAGTAAAAATGGATATAGTAAGTTGCACACTTTTGTTTCTGTAATTGGTAGCATAGTTAAGCATTAACATTTGATTGGTTGTCAAGTTCAGTATCATTTTCAATATTTTTATGATGGATACAGAACTCCTATACTGAAAGAAATAAAAGCAATGTTGAGAATAAATTCATGCTGCCGTGTTTACAAGCCTCATTGCTGATTGGCTTGTTCAAATATGCAAAAGAATTGTGATTTATTTCACCAAAACATGACAGTATGAATTTGCATTCTCAACATTGTTCATATTTCTTTCAGTAGTTCTGTATCCATTGCAAAAATATTGAAAACAATACTGAACTTGACAACCAATGGTGAACTGCACAATTAGTACAGAAACAAAAGTGTGCAATGATGGCTGGTTTTGCAGTAATGTGTTAAGGTTTCTCCTTTTTTACAGGTGATCATAATAGTGAACTACGTGGGGACATCTTTGTGACAGTGGGTGCCGTGTGCTATGGAGTTTGTAACGTGGCTGAAGAATTTGTTGTAAAAACATCAACCATAACAGAATTTCTGGGAATGATGTCATTTTTTGCATGCTTTTTGTCTGCGATCAATGTGTAAGTGTTATTCACAGTTCGTTGTGTTTAGGGTTGTTCTACTTTCATTGTAATGACAGCAGTCGATAGAAATGACAAAACTGTATATGCTGTAGGTTTTTATTGTTATAACCATGAAGTGATGTTATCATTTGTTGTTGTTTTTTTAAGATATGTGTTTGAAAGAGATTCTTTGAGTGCTATAGTTTGGAACTATGAAGCCAGTGAGTAACAACTGTACTATATAACAAAAGTTACAGAATTAGCTAGCCTGGCTTGAAGGTGAACTTTGGTATTGCATTACTTTACATTAGGTACTAGGGTACTTGGGGAGTACTCGTTCATCTGATTGTTATTGAGTATATTATTATATTGCTAAAATGTTATTGATTATATTGTTATATTGGTGTTATAGTGCTATATTTGCTATATTGATGTTATTTTTTTATATTGATTTAAGCAAATCCTATTCTTATCAATTACAGTGGTCTAACATTTGGCTACAATCTCCCATTATTTATTTTTGTTTTTTTCTAGTACTTTTCCTTGCTCTTGGTGTCTTATCATTGTTTTCATTCTATGTTCTCATGCCAGTAGTGATTAGTCACACTAGTGCGACTCTCGTCAATCTTACTCTACTTACTGCGGACCTATACACATTCTTTGCTGGTCTATATCTTTTTAATTTTGTGGTAAGTCAGTCATTCATATCTTTCAACACTGCATCTTTAATGCTGCGTATACTTGTGTAAACTCGTTTACTCTAAATCACGCTTTACAAATGCTCCCTGCTATCCTCCTT
Source organism: Phenganax marumi (assembly GCA_025400095.1). Classification (NCBI taxonomy): domain Eukaryota; kingdom Metazoa; phylum Cnidaria; class Anthozoa; order Malacalcyonacea; family Clavulariidae; genus Phenganax; species Phenganax marumi. Next base: position 13,197 of record JAODVM010430939.1, read on the forward strand.
GTGTCCGCTGTTCTCCTTTATTATCAACTGTTGATCCCATTAAGACCTGGATACTACAGCTTCTTGCCAACAAATGCCAACTTTGTGCATCATATTTCATCTAGTTTTCCAGTCTGTACATTGTATCGTTTGTCATCATTATGGTGGGCGTAGTCATATTCAAAGTATTTCCTACTCCTTCTCAAGTGGATGTAGATGAGAGGGAAGCTGCAGTAAACTTTGATGCTACAGACCATGAAGAAGAATCCTTACTAAGATCTCAAGCTTCTATTTCTTTACACTGACCTGTGGGAGGTCATGTACAGACACACGCACGCACGCGCACACTGGTAAGTGATTTTATCGTAATTAGTTATATACTAGAGAAGTGCATACAATATGAGTTATCATATTTTATGTATGATTATATTTTATCTATGCTGAAAAAGGAATTGTAGATTAAGTTGAAATTTTTGGCAAATGTGTCGATGGGTAATGTCTGGGAGCGGGGGGGGGGGGGCATTTAGGATAAATTGAGACACAATTTCAAAATTCGAAAAATTTGCGTGAATGGGAGATACTTTAGAATGACATAAAATTTTGAAATGTTTTAAGATGCCTGTTTGTGACCTAAAGCTGACTTTTTTGGGAATATAGATCGATCATTATTGTCTAGGGTGAATTTGGGACAGTTTGGGACACTATTAGAGATTTTAGAAAATGTCGCGAAAAAGCGAAGGGAAGAAATTCAAGTTTTTTAACTGCCACGAATAACTGGGTTTTTTGTGATAGTGAACCAGCTTAAATCAGAGTTAATTAGGTGTTAATAGAGAGCCATTGCTCCATAGATATTGGCAAAATAAAATTCGAGTCACACAAATTGAAATTTCAAAAAAATTCATAGAAAACTTGTAGAGGGAGGTTTTGAGGCCGAAATCTCCCCTAATCGTAAAATTTTATTACAGGTATTTGCTGGACCTGAAAATGACTTTTTTGGGGCATATATGTTGATTATCAATGCCTGGGGCAATTTGGGACAGTTTAGGACACTATTGGAAATTTCGCAAAATTCTCTTTAAGGAAGACCCATATTGCATTATTGTTAAATTAACGCTTATTTCAAATCCAAAGCGAGACATTTCGTATGCAGCACAATTGTTTGTATAGCCGTCTACAGAACAAGCACGAATTCTTATCAAAAGTAGAACAGTTTTACCATTTATACGAATGATCTTGCTTATCATTTCAAAGTCCCTAAATGGAAACACACTTGTCTGAAAATTCAAGGATCACTTGTGTCCTTATCTGATTCACAAATTCGAAGACATCTATACTTTAACCACAAATCAATACTATAGATTAGATAGCACGGCTAACGTCACAGCGAAAAACTTTAGGACATCTATAAGTGGCACATTTTGCATCTTAGCTGCATAGTTCCCCTGTTGAAATATCAACACCACATGCTATAGTGGGAATTGGAGAACTATGAGATTAGTTACTTTTTGGCAAAAAAGCGCACGTTTTTATAAATAGTCATAAAATTCTAGGAATCTATAAGAAGTTCTAAGAGGATGTTTATTTGTAACAGCTTTAATCTTCACTGAAACAAAGGGCACCTAGAGCGATACTTTTGAAGAAGTATTGTAGATTGCAGATTCAAGTGGTAGGGAACGTAGAATCTTGAAGCTCACTAGTACTTGATTAGCTTGTTAAACAGGCTTTCAAGTTTGCGATGCAAATGTAGAACTTGTCTGTCCGGTTTGATTGGTCAACATGGAAAAATTTTTATCACCAGTTTCTCAAGGTGTATCATAGATTACAATTAAATACTTCATTTCAAAAATCAATTTCGATCGAAAAAGCTTGTATCTTATCTCTAGTTTTAGAAGCAATCTGACGCATTAATTGGCGTGAATTCTTGAAAAACGAGTGAAGACGCAGAGCCGTTGCCCTTGGCTTAGACATAATTATAGTCCCTGCATAATATTAGTATAAGTGCTTAGTCAAACACTGTGATTCTTACGTTTATTACATTTATCTCAAATTGTCTCGAAAGTGGACAATTTACGACCATGGACACACGAGAGGTTGCTATATAAAACTATACTGAGTGGCAGAATATTGAGAGGAGACTTGAAAAGTTATGCATAAAATGCGGAAAATTAGTAGTAATGCTAAATGAAAACGGATGGTGTGAACTCCACTATATGTATAATTGCATCTCATTCTTCCGTGCCGTTAGGAAAGCTGAGCCTTTAATACATAATACACTTTATAGAAGGCTGTAGTTTTACAATGATAGTTTACCTTTATTCAATATTAAATTCACTTGACTGAAAAAGACAGGAGATCGACGTCTAGTAGTATTACGATTCATGTCTATTAGATTGTCAGCTGTGTATACGGTTTGCTGTTGTCAGTCGATTATAAATTTTACCTTCCTAAAACGTTTTTCAAAAGTTTACGAACCGAAAATTGAAATTCCCATTTTCGGATTTTCTACACTTCTCAGTGTAGTCTCCACCAAAGCCATTTGTCTTGTGTTATTGTATGTTTATACGCCACTCCATTCAATAATCTTGTATACACTTTTAATGTTGTTTATATTTGCCTTAACCTTACCCCTAAGCTTGCCCATACACTCTCAAATATTGAGTTATACTGCAAGCTAATTAGCATAAAGCACGCCATCACGCTGTGTTACGCAACATCGCCGCGTTTATTATGTCTGCCTACCATAACGACAAATAGCCTCTTATAGGTGCGCGCTAATTAGGCAAGAGGAACAAAACAAACTGGTATGTGTTTCTCGTGAACACAACAACAATAATTAGAAGAGGCAAAGGACAACACTACTTTTTATATTAGAAAAAGATCTCCTACGCGTCGTCTGCAACTTTTAGCTACTCATAAATTCTTTGTATATAAGTTTTTTTCCCGTGAATTTCCTAAACGAAAGACCATATTAATCTAAAGTATATTGCTATTAACTTATTTTTGCTTCGTTATTTTTGTTATAAACTATAAGGAAATTTTTTTACAATTCGTAGCAGTGGCATGTAGGGATACATGAAACAATTTCACTTATCGGGGAAAACGCCTTGCCTGGTAACTTGCTTGAAGGCGTATAAAACGTACAAACTAAACGATTTATATTAACGATATCAGCAACTGCAGTTGTTCATTGTCGAAGTTCAAGGAAACCTAATATCGGCACAACCTAATGAATATAACCACGATATTCTAAACGTAGCTGGAAGCCTGGATATGCAGGCGGCCCCACTGAGAATGTCCGGCGCGCGCATTTCATGCCAATTAGACATCAAGAAATTCTTCCTTCCTTGCGCCATCCTTATCATGCTATAAGCTGTCATGTTGTGATGCCGTAAAATCAATGCGATGCTTATCATGTTTGTTTTATGACTGGCAACACGCGCAGCGCGGTTTTTGTTAATTAACCGATAAATAATAAAATGCGCACAATGACGCACACGCTTTCGAAATGCGCAGATTTCGCTATGCTTGTAACGCCATTTGTACGCATGCGCTTGTCTACTCTGAATTGGGGACAACGTTGCTATATAAGTTCACGAATGAATGTAGTAGAAGATATAGCGCAACTAACTACTAATTTCGCAGGATAACTGTACTCAGTAGGCTGATGTTCTCTGTTTTAAAGCACAATGTGCTAACTGCTGTAGGCTAACATGTCTTTCATTGACGCGTTCCGTCCGGGCGGAGTAATCGTTAAACGCAAATAATGTCGTTGCAATTAACTGCTAATTGAATGATGATGTTGATCTAAATTTTGCTGCATTGTTTTTCTTATGTAACATAGAGCCTGGAGGTTAACACGTTTTGGGAAACGTGAAGTTGTATACTATTGAAACACGGATCGTTCTGGAACGTGTGAAAGGAAGTGCATGAGAACAGTCCAACAAAATTGTTTTGCCATCTTTTGGCTTTGATCGGCATTTTAATGTGGCTGTAAGAATTAACCTTTGCCTGTGTTAATATATGCATCTAGCTTGTTTATTGGCGCAATCTTAGATAGGTTTTTATTTCTACTTCTTTTTTATATTTGCTCTTATGCAAGAATATAATTTTATGTATAAAGCAATGCATGATTTACAGTAGACAGTTAGCACATTTAGTCTTTGTAGGACATTCAATGGCACTTCTCTGGTGTTATATATATATATCTATATACATATTTTACCTAAAAATTGTGCCAAATCTAGGGAATTTTGTTGATAATTAACACCATATGAAAACGATTAGAACCAGGAGCCAAGCTTGCGTGCAAAGATTCTTTGTAAAGTGCCGGCTCATACCATGTGCAAGAGAAGAATTCTCCTCCAATGCCAAACTTTCTTAACCGGTAACCTATATAGGGGTGGGTTTTTTTGACGGAACACCATTAGACAGTGCGTTGTTGCTATTTTGCATGAGTGTCCAATAGCGTTAGTTACATGGCGTTTGTCCAATCTCTATCTTACTACAAGCCACTTCACATATGTTGGTCAAAGAGTGATAACATCTTCATAACGATTTAACAAGTGCAGCAGCCAAACTATACATACCAGCAAATGCTTTTCTGCCTTTCTTCAAAGTTAACGAGACATCTTTTTTGATAAGAAACGTGTACGGCACTTTAGAGAATGGAGGACATTACTGACAATCGAAGATTTTTGTTGCGAACGCGACCACAATTCGAGAGGTTTTTTGGTGGAAAAATCATTGAGGTTCTCTCCCGAAGAGAGGGTGCAGTACTTGGACACACACACACATTCAACCTGTTCTGCTTAATGTCTCCTAAGTCTCTCAGAGATAGCTATCACTAAGAAGTCGAAAATAACCACGCTTGAGACTTCCCGACAGCTTCTGTTTATTTTGAAATAAGTCCCGACCAAAGGCAAATTATATTTATAAAATGACAGCTATTTTGGGCAACTATTTAGCTACTGGCCGCCGAAGGGCCCTTGTATGGATGGACAAAAACAAGACGTAGATATTTGCGAGTGATCTGGAGACGAGTTTTGAGGCTTATAAAAGGCATGGAGTAAAGCTAGCTTGCCAGAACGTTGAAGACAGTCAAGAAGACAAGAACTAAATAGTTGGAAACTGATAAAGACTTACTTTACTCAAAACAAGATGAAGCCGAGTTTGTTGGTAGCGTGGACACCAGTCCTTGTTGCACTGATAGTTTTGTGTGGACTTTCCGTGAATGCCGAGACACATAAGGTTTTCAAACGAAGTGCATCCGCTTTAGTTGGGGCTGGAGGAAAGTCGGCCGGAGGAAAAATGTGTAATTTCAGATTCAGATGTGCAAACAAGAAGGTAAGATACTTGAAGATTTGATTTGCAAAGCTGAATACCATGAAAAAATATCGGTTAAGTTTTGCTTTAGAAACTTGACCAAAATTTTGTCCCATGTTAATTTGATGGATGTTAAACTAAATATATTCCTGTCCTTTTTTGCAGAGCAAACCAGTGAGTCAACATCATGACAGATCAGACAAAAGAACAGTTCGCAAGCTGAGGAAATATATAAAAAGATTACTTTTGAACTTGTAAGAAGATGCAAGGTGTTGGAGTGCTATTTCCACTGAAAGATAACCATACCATGGTTTACAAGGAAGCCGTGCAATCGAAGCATTTCCTTTAACATGCAAGTTGACTGTTTGCTGCCGTCCAATACCTGCTCAGTTAAACGCTGCAATACATCGAACTATTCAGTACATAATTCAAACACTGGCGCTCTTTCTCAAGTTTGGAACACGCGACTGACCATTCAACGACCAGCGCAGGAGCGCACTGAAACAAACAAGCGAACTTATCTTATTTATAAGAATTGAACGAACCAACCAACTTTTTATTCTAACTGTAAATATATTTGTGTACATATAGTGGAGTTGTGGATATTTGAACTATGAAGAAATTGTATTATTTGAACAAATCATACAGTACGCATACACATGAAAAAGAGATGAATAAATTATTGATAAATTGAAGTTGGTGTTGGTTTCAATAAGTCAAATGAAAACGGGAAGTCTGCATTGTGTTGTATATGGATTTAATGTCACAAACAGGTTAAAATAGTTAGTACAGGTCTCCTACGAAAGATTGCCATCTGCGGTTCCTTATGTTGTAAATATTTAAGAAATTATTTGGTCTTCACTCGTTGAAAAAAGAATATTTTGCATTTAGAAGCTCTCCTACAGACTTGACCATGATGCCTTCGAGAGATATGCACAAAAACATCGTATAGTAATTAGCTTTCTAAGCTTTTTTATACTCATCAAGTCACAGTAAACCTATTTGTATAAAGTTGTTTTGTTCATTTTTCTGCATCATCTCGCGAAATGAGGCACGGAACAATATCAACAAATTGTTTTTTTTCTTTGACGTCGTGTGTGGGAGTCTGACATGGCCAGACCTCCGTACCTACCCGGGACGCACTTAAACAAGATTACTACTAATATAGTTTGTTGTATATTGTCTTTGATTGCAATCTCTGGCTTAATCGTAATCTTTAAAGTGAAGAAATATTGCACGTTAAGTGCTATTCTTTTAGAAAATTATTGTAGACATATTTGTTGAAAGTGAATGTAAAATATTCGTGGTAAACGTCCAGGAACTGGGCTTGGTGGATTTGGGAGGAAATGCATGAGATTGGGAATTAGTAGTAAAAACAGGAAAACCACCACAGTTTCTATAGTCAATCTTTATGCTTCAAACGTTTTCTCAGAAATCTTTATAAAACTTGTTTTTAGTTTTCAGACATTTGGTGGAGTCGAAGCAGTCACTGGTACGTAGAGTTGGGATGGTTTGCTCACGAAGATTACTCATTTACTAATGAAAAAGTGACAACTGTAAGTCACCATAGAAATAGTTTTAAATCAGATCGAGAATTCATTTTGATTGCATGTGGCCCAAATTGAAAACATTTCCGGTCAATCTAGTGCCAATGGTTGAAAAAGTCACCATCAGTTTTAATACAATCATGGTTTTAATAATTTGAAATTCAGAAAACTTTTAAGCACTTTAAGCACTATTTTTTAAGCACGTGATCGTCATAGGCCTAGATAAATTATTTCAATACACTATATCATTTTCTACAGGTTTATAAGCATTTCATTTATGATTAGACACAGTACAGTTTTCCTCAATGAGATTTCGTCACACTCCCAAATAAGTACGAATTTCAGTGTTATGAAATAAGTACACTCTCACGCAGATTCTATGCATAATTCTATAGTTAGTATTCCTTACATGTTAATCCCACAGCTTTCCGGATTGGATTAGACTGGATTTAAACACCAGCATTGCCTCATGTAGTCACTTAACTTTAAAAAAAACCCGAAAATGAAGAGACTACTGAGTCTCCACAATTTCGAATCAATTAAGGTGCAATTAAAAGGCAATAAAAATATAATTGCTACGTTATCAAATCTACAGATCAAATCATAATATATCATCTAGCTTGAACGGAACTTCTGCTCGTTTTCCACCTTAAATCATAATGACAAAAATTGCAGATGAGTTGACGTCAATCAATACATGATTTTGGATTCCTGTGCAATGTTTTGGGAAACGTTAGGTTCCCCCTTATTCAGAAGTTTGTATGGTTTTTGCTGGTTAGGAAATTCGACATGATGTGTGCATGTTTCGCTCAAGCTGTGTTTTTCTGTCAGAAAATTTTGATTTTTCACTCATGAAAAATTATTATTTTCATGCAATTTCAAATTTTGTACCATCATCAACAATAGGGTGTCATTTATTTGATCATATAATCAAAGCGATATAATTTTATTTTGATTCTTTATACATGATTATTGCTATCTTTTACTGGTAAAGGGGATAATTATACAAACTATATCACCTGGTTTTAGGAAATTGCATTAAGTTCCTGAAATTCGATCACACATCTTTTGATAATTTATACAAGAAAACAACTTTTCTAGATATATTTAGCATTAACAAACAATCAGTTTCTTGGTTGCAATACATGTGCATGAATCACGTTTTGCTATGCATGTCTTAGTAATAAAAATGCCGTAAGCATTTTAATAACAGTATGTTTTGAAGCTGTGTATTAGATAACGTTAAAAACAGGAAACCACGAGATAAATTGACTAGTCTATTTTTGTTGTTAAGCATTCTCTCTCTCTCTCAAACACAAAAAATAATCCTTAATCCATAATTACTTAAACTATATTATAATCCTAAACCTAAACATTAATCCAGTCTTCCGTAATTCATCAAGAACTAGGAAGATCGTGTATTCTGTAAAGTAGCTTCTAAAGATCCTTACAGAAATGGTCATGCAACGCTTTTGAATCTGGTTTTCAATCGAACAATGCATTGCTAGACTCTCCATCAACAAAAATCGACATTTTCCATTGCATGACCATTTATAATGATGCTATATTGTCGGCTGCATGCTCTATACGATAAACGTGCAAGCATTTTCTTGAGTAAAAGAATAAAATGAACGCATAGTAAAGCTTTTTGCCTTCTATGTGGCTGATACCCCGATGTGCATTCCTCTGGATCAGGGTTCAATGAAAAAAAAAACCAGAACGGAAACGATGCATCATGATTATTAGCGGAGATCTGTAGACAAGATATCCAAAATGAAAACTGAAGTTTTGCACGAAAGCTTCAGCAAAACAACGCAGGGCAAAAAAAACACAGTTTTCAAAGTTTTTATAAAGCACTGCTGCTATTTGCCATTTTTCTTTCTGCAAGTTTACGAAATGTTTCGTTGAAAATCAGTATATAGAGCATGCATGCATATTTCTTGTACATGCATGATAAGGCATTGAAGATTGAAGATCTAGCATTGGACACTTCAAAATTTGAATAGTAATGAAGAAAAGATAACTAGATAACTCCTCGTCGATCTATTGTCCAATTTTTTCCCTAGTATAGGGAAACTGCAGCTCATCCCTATTTTATATAACTTAATTCTGTTTTAAAACTATATCCTAGGTTTATACGATAGTTCTTTTTTTTCTGACAAAATATATGTTGGTGTTCCAAATAGTTGGTATAGTCTTAATTAATATATCTTCTAATCAAGAATTACTTCAAATTCCTTTGCTTCCGATATCCACGTAAATGGTGGCCCAAAAATACAAGAGAAACATTAAAATAGCAACCTAACATATTGCTAAACCTTAATAACCAAAGAATTGTGTTTTACTTGCGTATACAAGACGTATATATAGACCGGTAAAATTAAATTATCCGATGTATAAATCTTGATAAAGATAAGCCACCTAGTTTGGTGTTTGCATGACCATTGTTGTAGCTTTTGGAAGTGTTAGTGCCTCGAAACTTTTTCCTAATGGTTGGATTTCATGTAAGCGTTATTGGTGGACAGCAGATGGTGGTAATGATGAGAAAACCATGTTTATTCTTATCATTATACATATAGTACTTTTCTATGTGACGAAACACTTGCAAGAAAGTCAGAATATGTCTGATTTTCTTCCTTATAAACGACTGAAATTGCACCATTGGGTGCTCTGTGAAGCTCATTGAAATCCACCTGTTGGAACAAGCCACTTGCAAAAACTTTCAAGATGAAAGTGTTTTGCCAAGCTTGCATGAGGAAGGGAAGAAAATTTTTAGGTTCTCTTAAAAAAAGGACCAAGAAATTTAGTTCAAGTTTTTCTTCACAAAAAAATGAGTTGAAATTGGTTTGTACGCATGCGTATTATCGTTGACTGAATGAGGAACCGTGATCACGAGGCGAAAAAAATGTCGGGCTTCTCATGTTTGTTTTGTTTTGATTAAAACAACGCGAAAATATACGCTGTATTTGTCTTCTAAAAGCATTGTACTTTTATGGAACAATTTGTGGTATTCTGAAAGCTTAAAACAACGGAATATCAAGGATGAATTGAGGCTATATTGCTGAATTTATAAGGGCTAGACTATAGCAATATTATGCACTAATAAATTTTGTACTTCTATGGCAAAACATTGGGGATAGAGATTATTTTGAGCAGCTTTTATATGCTCCCTCGTCTGAGTTATGTTCACAAAGAGTGTACCACAGCTTTTAAAAGGACGAGAGGAAAATGTGAGTGTTAAATTGTTTAATTTGGTCCTGTTTTAAATTCATTTATAATTTGATATTGTTTACATGTTTTGAAGTCCATTTCTGAAGTGTTTGTGTTCTTTTGTGCTTTACAGGCACTAGTTAACAGAAGGCTGCAAAATAGATTACAAGTTTATTGTTTACTCGTTAAACGACTAGGCTTGGAGATTGAACTTCAGGTATAAATGTGATAATCTCCTTGATATGCAATGCCCTATTTTGCTACTGTACTCTGTCTGATGTCAGATGATTTTTCTCTGTCTCATAGATAGATAGATAGATAGATAGATAGAAGTCTTTGTTATGTTACTACTAGGAACTATACTCAAAGCACACATCTGAGTTTACAACTTTCAGTTTAAGTGCTAAGTCTAAGAATAACCCACTATTAACATCAATTAAATTACACTAAGAAGCTACACTATATGATATTACTAAGTACAAAAAATTAAATAAGGTTGAAAAGCCATCTATGTGTGATAGAGGATTCAAAATGTTTGTTTCTCAATATAGGTAGCTCAAGCTCTTGTCCTCTCTATGTTAATGGTCTATTCAATGTATTAGGCAATAGTGCATTTAAGGCATTGTTCTTTTTATTTATTATTTTGTTCTGTAATTTTATATCCTTTTGTAGAAATAACATCTACAAAACTCAGTTTCTCTGATACATATCTGTTACAATAAACGATTGTTTGATCCAAAATTGACTTACACTGGAGTAGAATACAAAACTATGATGCACTTCAGACGTAGTTTGTAATATTGTATGATGGAGATTTTTGGCTCACTTTTTTGCCTTTGTACGTGGAAAAATTTACAAAATCTCTGACCTTTGTTGTGCAGTATAGTTTCTCTTGTACAATTAGCACTGTGTATTGATGACTTATGAATTTTGAATCAGGGTCATGAAGGATGTGTTAATTGTTTGCAATGGAGCAATGGTGGAAAGTATGTGTCTTTTTAATTGTGTTTGTTTTACATTTCGTTCACGCAGTGGCGTTAAATTCATTACTTGTTTCTTAATTTTGCAGTATTTTAGCATCTGGATCGGATGATCTTCATGCTATATTGTGGGATCCTTTTAAACGCAAGATAAAGCACAAAATAAACACAGGACACAGTGGGAACATTTTCTCAGTCAAGGTCAGCAACTTTTCATATCATTGCTGATATAATATGAATATTATATATTATATATTGTATTATATTATATTATATTATATTATATTATATTATATTATATTGTATTATATTATATTATATTGTATTATATTATATTATATTATATTATATATTA
>JAODVM010431050.1:0-24579 GCA_025400095.1 Phenganax marumi
CGTGTCGCAGAGATGGCGTCAGCAAGTTGCATGCAACAATCGTAAGCAAAAATCGCATCGTCTAGATGGGCCTTTAGAAAACATACATATTATTGACTGATAATTGCTTTGCTAGTAATTAGTTATAAACTGTTCTTTTTCGACCATTTAGAAAAATCGTGTCTCTATCTTTACGATACGAACGACCGCATGGGGAATGCAAATTTTACTTTTCGTACCGAGTCTTCCGCAAACACGGACAGGCTGAAGAATGGTCCAAGTAAAGAGATCCTCTCCAGTTCCCTGCCGCTCGCCTCGGATAGAGATTTGGGCAACCATGAGGGAAGTTTCACCATCTGAAAAAATCATAATACCATTACTAACAATTGCCTACTTTTAATCCTAGTAACCTACAATATGTGCATTAATTGAACACTTACAAGGTTGCATATAGGTCTAACAGAAGCAGATTCGAGGCGTATTTCACAAAGCTCCGACATCGCCTAGAAAGATCAATATTTTTTGAAGCCCATTTGCACAGGCGATTTATGATGCGATTTTTCTCGCGCTGAACGATATGACAGAGGGGATAACTGGCGAATATACTTGGCCCAAAAATTTTGCTATATAATGCACTCGCAAGTCAACCTGGTCGATCACATACGCTAAGAGGAGAAAAATCGCAGCAAAAATCGCCCGTGTAAACAGGCCTTAATAGAATTCAAGAAGAATTTTAAATACATGAAGAATGTAGCTGGAAATTAGCTCAAACTTTTATTAACATCCCCACTGACGTTTGTTAGGGATTTGTTTAAACTTCAGTCAACGCAGTGTCTAATCACAGATTAGAGACTAACAGATGTCCGACTTAGTCTTCAAGCCTATGATTTGGCGTAAGTGGCCGCCATTAACCTAGCAAGTGCCCTAAACAGAGACTGTTACCCCCCGGGTGCCATCTTCAAAATCAATTGTTCAGGGGGGTGAATGCCTTTCGCCACTGAAATCTCAGGAAAATCGGCTTACGCAATTTTGGGGCAGTCGGACGTCTGTTCGTCTCTCACCTGTGGTTTAATCATATAAACATTAAATGCTTCAAAAACGCTTCAACCTGAAAAAGGAAAACAAGTGCTAATAGTAGTAGAAATCTAGTTATACCTCTAAAGGATATTTATAATTTGTTTTCGCCATAGTGCAACTTTTCACTCGATCAGCAAGACCAAGTAAAACAGGAGCAAATACTTTCTCCATGGATTCCTTGTCATCGTGTAGCATTTGAATCAACTCGGCCAAAAATCCATGTGGTCTTTTACTCTTATCCTCTAATAAGTATTTTAGTAATGGGCTTGGCTTGAGAACAGATCTGGAGAAGACAACAAAACAGCTTATATGAAGGAAACGAGAAACTTAAGTTTTCACACGAGTAGCTATCAACAGCAGCTTCACATTTGCTCAAATAAAGCCCGTTTTGCACAACGCGGATTTGCTCGAACGAAAAATAAATCAACTAACGTGATCGGTTCGCCTAAAAGTTTTTGGCGGCAAAATATTTTGCAAGCCAATCACATTCCTAGATTCATTTTTAGCAACGAGCGAATTCGCTTGGCGAAAAACAGGATTAAGTGCTGAGCGTCGACTATTTTTTCTGAGTCTCACTGCCGAGCACATTCAAAGGTAACTGCCTATTTCAACAAATATGGCGGTACACTAGATGTTTTATCGAGTATATAACTGCTACGTTCATCATACAAACCTCTCAGAAAAAGTTCCTTGAAGTACAAGAGTAGAAAATCTTAATGCCTGGGTCTTTGATTTTTCCAACATTTCTGACCATTTTTTGTGTTCAAGACGCTACAGAAAAAAAGTGAGTCCGGTGTTCCTAGTTAGCCTTTCTCACGCTATGCGACCAGGCCTTAAAATCCGCCATTTTTGGGTGGCAAAATCATTGTTTTGACCGTCACTTTTAATCCAAGGAAAATAAATATATAGAATTTTATCCGTGTTAACAATTGTTTAACACTTGCTACCTTCATATGTGATGAAAGTTTAGATTAAATAGGGAAATTTTTCGACGAAATTACGCGCCGAAAATTTACATTTTTTCATCTCGTATTTTCTCCGCGAAATTTTAAAATCTGTCGCTGAAATTTCACACAAAGTTAGCAACAGTCTCAGGTTTACTAAAAAAGGAAAAATTTGGTTTTTTATTCTTTTTAATAAAACAAAATTTGCCTATTTCAATTGTTTTGCCACCCAAAAATGGCGGATTTAAGGCCTGGTCGCATAGCGTGAGAAAGGCTAATTCCGCTCCACTATGTAGTGGCAATGTTTTCGACTTATAAAATTTCTTCAGTTGAATGATGAAATCGGACTAGTTTTCCGTAAACCTACGGGCAGTTCAGCGAAGGCTGCTTCCCACAATAATATTTCATATTATTGATAGGAAATTTATTATTACACATTCATACTCGTTTTTGAGAGTGATCAAAATGCGCTTTTCGGTCCATATTAGAGCATGCTTTAGTGACCAAGCTCCCAAACCAGCGCGGCTCGAAGCAGGAAAATAGTGCGGGAAAATAGCGCGGTAAAATAATGAACAAAGTAAAACAAAATGGCTCGCAGTAGTTTTGCTTCGTTGGGCGAAAAAGAGTTAAAAGACTTCATGGAATCGAAAATACTACAGGTTCGTTGTATCTATTTGTTAATATTTGTTATTTAAAGTGTTGTATTCCAGCTTTTGATTCTAGTTTATATCAAACTACTGACTTGAAACTCTCATTGGGGAATATTTTTTGCCTTGAATAATATAATTATTTAATAAGTTAAATGATACTTTTCTTACGATAACTGCGTAAAAAACTTGCGGGTCTTACCTTGTGGTGTTCCTTTTTGATGCTGTCAACTCTAGAATACGACTCCAAGAGATACACAAACAATTTATCATCAATATCTCTTTGCGTTACACTGCTGTCTTTCGCACTTCCTGCAACTGCATGCAATGCTGCATCACTTCGTGTTTTCTCTATTGCAATTTTCTCCATTAATACATCACTGATGAAGCCCTCCAAATCAGCAAATGCTGCAAATTTATGTCCAAAACGTTAGCACAATAAACAATATCATGTTCAACAAAAACTTAACTATTCTAAACAATACCTGCAGCAGAATCGCTTGATAATTCTCGGCGAATTTCCGGCAGAAATTCGACAGTTGAGGAGAACACTTTGTTTTCCTATACGGTACAAGAATTATCAACAAAACTCAAATAAAACATCATGTTTCCACAGATCAAATTAGCCATGAGGTTAATGCACTGTGTGCTGCACATACTAAGGCCATCATTAGAAAAGCTGAATCACAGAGTAACAAGAAAATATTTTGTTGGACACTCACATCAAAGCATACATCAAATATTTTAGCAATTGCATCTCCCAGCTGTTCATCACTGACACGTAACTTTTCAGGAGAGTCTGGGCTTTCCTTGCATTTCTTCATAGCCTGAAGTAATTCTGGGGATGAAGTGGGGGTGGTAGGTGATAATCTTTTACCACACTTATCCCCCATTATCTCCTCCTCAAGTCTTGAATCCTCATCAACTTCCATCGTTTGCGAGTCAAAACCACTGTCCAGAGATGCCTCTAGTGAAGTATCTGCTTTCTCGTTAATCAAAGGTAGATTTCCTGATGCAAACGAATAGTAAATGAAATGCAATTGGTCCAGATTTGGAAAATTTTTTGCACAACCCCATAGAGACAAATACCAATACGGTACCTCTCACTCACAGAATACTACACTTCAAGTAAAAATTCATAAGAATGCCAGCTGCTTCATAGAGAGAGGGAAAACTTAATGTAATTTTGTGTAGAAACTGGAGATCACATCAAATAAGGCAGTAGCCAAATGAACAGAACGAAAAGCTGAATGCACTGTTCCAAATGCGCCCTCTTAAGACTGGAAACCCCATTTTGAGAAAATCTCAAAAGTAGGCAATTTTATGGTTTAATTCCTCAAAGTAGGCCAGCAGCTATGTCTAAACTTGGCTCTTAAATGAGGTTTGATTAACTTTAAACATTATATTAGGCTAAAAAATCAAAAAGTAGGGGACCATTGACAAACCACATGCACAACAAAAGCTGCATTTGGAACCCTGCAGTGAATGTGAGGCAATTTTAAATCGACATTGAAAACATAGAGTTGATTTCTAAAGAGGAAAGCCAAACTCAAGGTAACCCTGAGGGAACAGGAGAAATGTATGACAACAAAAAACCTACGTGGTGGTGAACTAGCCATTAGGAATCCCGCATTTGGGCTAGTGCCATATGTTGGTATTGGCATAGAGGATGGGATTTGGACTGGGTTTGACGATGATGTTGAGGGGTCTTGACTGGTTGATTGGGGACTCACTGAAAGCCTAGCGAGTCTACGTCGCCGCATCTACAAAACCAAATTTCGACAATCGGTACTTCAAGACAAAGTCTATCGAAACGTGCTTTACTTGACTAGTATACTTCACATTGATTTGTCTAAATTTAAGAGCTGGGTCGTAGTATAAATTTATGTGAGTAGTCAACCCAGAAGTATTTAATATACAAATCGACATAAATTATACAGCACTATATAACAATAAACTATAAACACGTAATACTGAACATACACTTCCCTAATAGACGCAAACGTGTGGTTCTATCCTACTACACGTTTTGCTACAATTGTTGTTACATAATGATGTTCACTATATACGATTGTAGCACTAAAAAACTTTGAAGGTGAATCAGTGTTTTGAATGAACGAGGCACGGCCAGCAGATAAGCCATGACTATTTTTCAAAACAATCATTTACTCAGCCAAAGCATAATACATTTACTCACTTCTTCAGCTGTCAGCTCGCTCATTTTACCAAAGCAGCGGTATCGACAACTATTTGCCGGAAAATTTTCTCAGATCGTTATAAAATAAAAAAAATCTGACATAAACAAATTGTATGACATGACAATCGTTACAACTAAATGTTACATGAGTCCGCGCGATAATAGGTCAGCGTTGGACAATCTCTGACATCATCGATATGACGTCACGCAGGAACGCCAACAACTTTATGACATTTTACTTTACATCTGGCATAACTATAACAAATGGTATAACCTTAACTCATTTTTACCTCACAAATATCATATCCCCAAACTATTCAGTTCATCAAATTAAAACGAATGAATAAATAAAGTAACGAAGTATGAAGGGCAATGAAAAACCATTCTATTCAATCCACTGCAGTGTTTAATGAAGAACAACAATAATTAAGAAGTCATGCGGATAGCTCAAATACTGGGGCAAGTTGTTCAAAGGCAGATTAGCATTAATCCTGGGTTACAATATACACAACTGTTTTAGAGTATTTCTGTGCAAGCTGCTTGGATTAAAAATTTCCAAATCTGGACTTCTATTGATCCAGATATGGCAAAGTATTTCCAAGTTTGATAAACAAGCAGTTGAAAACTTTTGTTTTAAAATCAAGCTAACCGGCTTTTCAACAACTTGGCTCTGAAGTATTCTACTGTCTGAGGCTGTTGGTCGTTGCAACAAAAGTAACTCAGGCGACAGAAATCCTAACAGAAAAGACTATGATCCGAAAATTCAAACAAGTGATCTTGGAAGTTATAATAACTTGTTGTTGATAAAGTTTACTGCCAATGGACGCTTGCTCTATATCACTTAAACATTGCTTGGTCAGTTTTGCGAGAACATCTAGCTTTAAACCTCATCGCGATTCAGAGGAGACGCAGACCTACGGGGGGATCGCTGAGGTGAGTCGCGGTTGGGAGAAGGGGACCTGGACTGTCGTCGAGGAGATGCAGATGCAGAACGGGATCTTCGCGGCGAACGTGATTGGCTGCGGCGAGGAGATCTATGAAATGAAATAATTATATATATATTGTCATTTTTCACACTTGTTGAGGTGTACACTGGTTCGCAAAGACTTACAGTTAATGAACTCATGTATAACCAACAATACATAACAATATGTACCTTCTGGGCGAGCGAGATCTGGAGCGCCTACGCCCACCACTGCCACCACTTACACCACGACCCTAAAATACAAATGTTAAATTTTATGGAGCAACTCTATGAAAATAAACAAATATTAAAGGAGATGAAGGCCACCAGCATTTCATAACATATAAAAGCCTTCCTAGAAGTCAAACTACCTCAGATAGGCGAAGTCGTCTGCCCATCAGTTCTGTTCCATCCAGTTTCTTGATTGCTTTCTTCATGTCTTCTTCGCATGCAAAATCTACAACACTGAGGACAAAGCAACAGTATGAAAAATGCTACTCATGGATCTTATGCAGAGCTTGGCGGTTTCTTTTCAGTCGGCCAAAATCAGAACGTACCCCTGGCCAGCTCGATCCTTATGGCATTGGGTGAAGGTAACCTCACCAGCCTGTCTCATGTAGTCCTTTAAATCCTGGAAGAAAAAGACTGCTTCTCAGAGATGATACGACTTCATCTGTTCTTAATGTCCCAGCCTAGCAATAAAAACCTCAGCATTTCAATATCCCCCAACTTTCAAACGAACAACTAACCTAATCTGACTGAAACTACTACAGATAGCCAAGCAAAATATATGAGTCGACATTCAAAATATTGCTGGAAAATCATCTTTGTTTACATTTTAGTAACCACAGCCCTTGGTAACAAGACAATAGTTCACAGTAGCGGCTGTCAAACACAATATATACCTTACCTTGCTACAAAAAGGAAAGCATTTAGTACCAATTACAAGTAATAAGAATTTCTGGGGTAATTAGAACAATGAAACCATGCCAAAGTAAAGCGAGGAGTCCTAAACCAACTGCTGCCAAACTGAAAGCTACTATCCAGATTCTAGCCGACGAATTTTTTTGCCAGGGCCATAATTTAACCATTTTTTTAAACCCAAGCGCCAAATACGATGAAAGCATCTACCAATGAAATATGCTACCAAAACTTTGGGCGAGAAAACCATCGCAACATAACCGAGGCACCGAATTTACAGAAACCGTTCTAATCTAGCACATGGTCGAGAAATTGGGCAGCCAGTTATTAGATAAACCAAATTGACCATGCAGCCATTGCCAACTTTTTTTGCCAAGAGCCAGCCAAATAATTTATACTTTGCCCAACTCTAGTCTACGCATGAGAGATGACCACAAACATGTGATAACACCTAAATATTTGTGATAATATTAAACTACCTGAATTATTTGTAAAAAAGATGGAAATTCACTACTTCATAGTCTAAGGGAATACACACGTTACTAAGTATACGATAGACCAATGCATTTACCTCAGACTTCAAAGAGCAAGTTTACTACAATAAACTGATACGAACATGAACAATCTTATAGAAACAGGCTTTAAAGAAATATGAGGAATTGGTGCAAGTATATACTTAATATCTCAAGTACTACAACCTTGATCACTACTAGCACTAAACTTATATCTTGAATACCACATACCTGCCAGCCAGCTCTTGTCGACAAATTATCTACAAGCACTCGCCATTCTGTGTTATACGGTGCAGTGTACCTAGTAATGCATCAAAATAGTTTCTGAATAGCATTCCATCAATTGAATATGGTACCTCACTAACATGACTCCTTTGAAGTAGTTGCACAAGTTCATAGTTGATTAAACACTTCAGCAACATACACAAAATTTTAAACTTCCTGCTAACTATATGCATTACTAATTTCCTATAATAAGATATACAAACAGCATTCAATAGTATGTAAAACAACGTAAAACATGAAATAAGCTGCATCTTTTTTACATTTTCTGAAATTTTCTTTCAAATTATTTATCAAATTCTACAACAAAGTAAGGCTTTACTCTTTAACCCCTAACCTTCCACCTCCTCTGTCATCTCTTCTGCTGCCATAGTCCCGCCTATCTCCTCCATACCCACCACCTCCGCTACTACGAAAACCTCGAGATCGATCTGGCTTCGCATGTTCCACAGTGACTCTGAAAAAAATGAGAAATCGAGAGCATGACAGTGTGAATTTACTGTCTGAAACAATTGATGTCAGTTGCACAAGGTTCAGTCATTCACCTCAAGCTCGTAAAGGTTTCAACTCACATACACTACTTACAAGAATTTTCTAAGCTTTATACAGTTTTGTTCAAAGAAAAATTACCTTTCTCCAAGTAGATCTTTGTTATTCAAGTCATGTACAGCATCATCAGCATCTCTGTAATCTTCAAATGCCTAGATTTTTGCAATATACTGTTTCAAAAATTGTGTCAAATTGCATTGCATCACAGTCAGATTGGATAGTTTATTTTATACTGTGCTGATCCTGGGCACATATTTTTATTTTTGCAAATTGAAATGTACAATACAATTTCTATATATGTTTCATGCACACTCTACAATTTGAAATCTAGTCTGGCATCTCTAACACAAATATTTTATTTTTTTTGGCATTGTAATGGTCTTGAATCTCTATCTTTTGAATAATAATTCCACTATGAATATTTTGTAATGAAGGCACAGTGCGGAATGGGCATTTTCCACAAAAATAACGCAATTAAAACCACACCCGGCGTTTACTAAACGAGGCGTTTATTAGATCATTGACAGTAAACAAAATCAACGACATAAATACGGTTCAAAAATCATATTTATTGGCAAATAGTTATAGTTTTTTCCAGCCAGAACACTAGCTACGACTCTTGTGACGATATAAAAGTAAAAAGGAAGATAAATCATGTAAATAACAGAGGTTAAATCGACTGAAAAGCGCGTGCACTCACGACAAAAGCGAAGCCGGTCTTCACATTGATATCACGAATCCTTCCGTAGCCTTTAAAGAATCTTTCTATATCGCCTTCGCGAATCCTATACGGCAGACGACCAATGAACACTCTAGCATCGCTATCTCGGCTCATTTTCGCAACGATCTCACAATAAAAACGTTTTTCTCCACCAAACAGCTGCTTTCGCGGTGGCCACGAAGTAATTTATGCTAATTTTTTTGTCACATGTTTGAGAAACAGGAAAACGTCATCGTCCATAAATCACAGCATCTCAATTTTAAATTGTCCAATAAAAACAGGATATTTGTACCATGTGACAAAGGTTTTCACGAGAAAAAGCCGCGAAGTAGAAGAAAAAGTAAGCTTGACAAAGTTTAAGAGTGTTGTTTTGAAAAATTTCTCGACAAATTTTTGGCACCTGTGTTTTTGGCACAAAACGTTATTACGCCCTAGGGAACTACCATAACTTCATCTAAAATTTCACCGAACCCTCCGAATATATAGATATCAATGGTCGCCCGGTTGCCGATGCGGAAAAGATCGCGGAAAAGATAAAGTAAGAAAGCGTCATGTGCATTGAAGATGTCTGTAAACAAGAACCAAGACTGGCGCAATGCTTGGAACAAATTTTTAACAAGAATATCAAGAAACAAAGAAACCGAACCGTATCAATTTATATTGACAGTCATTACATAATTATGAGCTTGCTGCGAGGTTTTTATATGAAATGCTATCCTCTTCAACGTAAGTTATACGGGTATGATTTGCAACGGAAGTCGCACTGTGCAAACTATCACTAGGAAGAAAAAGTTGCGGCTGCTTGCTAAAAATTTACATTCGATAATCGTTTTTACACTTCATTAAGTTGCATAATCAACAAGTGTTGCGTCTGCGCACGATTGAAAACGAGCTACCTCGCTGAGAAATCACCATATTCGTTTGACAGTCAACGAGGTAAGATGTACACTTTTATCGTCACGTTATTATTTGTTCACGCGGTTGCCGGCTCGCAAGATGTTCAAGGAAAATGCCTGAACGGGCCGAGGCACAAGGATGAACCAGGGCCTGAAGATGATTCTTATAAAGCGTGCCATGTCTTCAAGAGTAGCTCGTGTTGCACGTCTGAATTCACGAACCAACTGGCTGTGCCCGTCGTGGAAAAAATTGGCAACTTTTCGTGGAACTTGTGCGGCAACCTGAGCAAAATATGCCAGGATTTCATGGTCGGAGTCGAGTGTTTCTACAGTTGTTCACCTTATGTTGGACTTTGGGCCTCGGGACCCGCGTCATTCAGTAACGCTCCAGTTTGCTCCGACTATTGCAATATGTGGTACGACGCTTGTAAGACTGAGCCGACTTGCGCGAAGAATTGGATCACAGATTTTGATTACACTGCTTCAGGAGCCAACAAGTGCAAGCGCAACTGCACCACTTTCGAAAAGCTTTACAGTAGCGGCGAGGAACTGTGCAACAGTATGTGGGGGAAATCTTTCAACTATACTGAAGATCAGGACTTGTGCTTGCATTTTCGGTACAACAAACAATACAATCCAAACAAAGATGTGGTACAGAAGATTTTCGGAGAAGATGGCGGAGTGGCTATACAGTGCAGCATTATAGGGCTTGTTTTAGCCGTGCTATTTAATACAGTCTTTTCGCAATATTAAACTTTGTCCTCGCAAAAACGTGTATGTAAATTAGTCGTAACAAAGCCACTTGTAGCAGCAGGATGTAAGAAAGACACGTCTTACTAACTTTGCCAGCTGCGCTGTTCATATTATATTTATATCTGCTTTTAAAGGGGATATTGTCACATAATGTATTGTATTGTAGTGAAGTGGCTACTTCATGCCGAGTTCGAATTCGTTGAAATATGGGAAATATTTAAGTTATTACACCACGCATGGATGAGAATTGCGACATAAAAATATTTATGTTACATGTAATAGATGTACTCACAACGGGGATTGCTCTAGAAAAAACACATTAAGTTGTGTAATCTTCAATAAATTTTGTCACATTTAGGGCGAATAATTGATATTTTCCCAAAGGCAAATCACTTCATAGAAGCCATAAATTACAATCATAACGTTGTTGACAATGTGGGCTGTTGCATGTTGGGAAGAACGAACAGATGACTCCAGGAATTTCCAGCTATCTCCTAATTTTGATCTACGCAAGCAAAGTAACATCCATCAGACCAGTTTAAAAGTTTAAAAGGGCATCTTACGGGGATAATTACCCCAGTTAACAGTATGCATGTCATTTATTTCTTTATATTGCGTGGGAAATTTTTAACCACTCTCGATACAAAATATATTTATCTTGTCCGCACGCAATACGAAAGTGAGGGGGGCATTGGGAGAGTGTCAATACCGTAATACCGCACAAAAATTTCGAAAACACCGCATCACCGCATAGTTGCTTGACGTAGCTATAAAAACCTATTTATGGAAAATATCGATACCGCAAACTTGACAACACCGTTACACCACCATTTTAGATTTTTTCCCCGCAAACCGCAGCCTGGAGAAATAATAGACCGCACAGTACAGGCTTTATGTTCACCGCAGCACCGCAACCTACAATTTTTTTCACCGCAATACCGCTTCAAAAATAGGCCGATACCACAACACCGCAAATCCCAATGTCTCCCTCGAAAGTATATAATTTGCGAACTGCCCGGGCTATATTTTCCGCATTTGACGACATTTCGCAACCAACCTTTGGAAATTCTACTCATTTTAGGATGCTCTTCAAGCTGTGATAATGGATTTCGTTCTTCTTGCATGAATCAAAATGTGGTCGACAGCTGGAATTGCTCATTTGTAACTCTGAATTTACGACAATTTCACTGCTCTACCTATAAAAACCAATCTCTCTGTTACCTATTCACTTCACAAATCTGTACTAGAAGTCCTGACAACACAATTTTTGCAGGCAGATCTAAACACCAGTCTCTACTGTCCAACTCCGTCTCACTGTTTGTACTCTTCGTGTAACCATCGGAAGGTACTCGAATCTCAAACGCCACACTAGTACTGGACCGTTTGCCTGACGTCGTATCCGTAAAGCTAATTGAAAAGCGAGATAATTACGTTGTTACAGTTCCGTTGTCAAAGTCAGAGATTATGCTTCCCCTATTTATAATGTCCGTGACAGAAAATACTTACAGAAATTTCTTTTCATTAGTCAGGGCTGTTGCACGCGCAATACTTGGTGACACGACGACTTTCTTGTCTCCGTGAGCACTGATTACATGAGTGCTCTTTCGAGGCGGTAAAATCGTTCCTCTGTCTAATGTTCTTCGTATTGATCCCACGTGTACTGCATGATATGCCAGATGATGTTGGGAAAATACTTGCGCTGCGTTTAGATTCGGTGGTAAACTAAAAAGGACGTAGCAAAATGTTAATCCGAAAGCGACGGCTTAAAAAAATTCTCGGGCAAAGATAAAACCGTAGCCTGACCTTAATTCGAATTTGCACCAGCCGATGGGACGAGCATACTCCTGAGGTGGATCACCGCTGAGTTTAACACGATGTTCACCGCGAGCCTCGCAGCAACCACGACAATAGCAAATAACATTCTTCATGAAATATTGTTCTAAGAAAGCGATATGCAGAAAGTAATATTAGTAGCATCGAATTGGGCATGGCTGAGCTTTGTAGTGTTACAATGGTCCATTGTGTAAATCTAGCATAGACGTTTGATTACATAAGGCATTATGCAAACCTGGTATTCCCAAAGAGTTTTTGAACCTCTCGCAGCTCTTTTTGTATTCACAATTTTCACAAGAAAGCATTTTGTCTGAGTAACAGAGAAAATAAAAGAGCTTTTCAAAAGACAAATTTTCTAAGCTTTATCCCTACAGCAACAAGGATATGGTTCGTGGGTTTTTCCTAGGTCTCCTAGCTTGGTTTACCTTTTCTTTCATCAGTGGACACTTTTTCTTCACCGACATTCTCAGTATCTGTTTTCGTGGGCTGGTCTGCAGTGATTAACTCAGGAACCTTATTACACGGAACGATAGATAACTGCTCACACCGACCATACAGATCCAAAATGGCGTACTTCGTGCTACTACCAGATATCTCATGCTCAATAAAACCTTGGTCAACGTCATTCACGATGATATGTAAACGGCTGTGGCCATCGCAGATCACGCCAACCCTGTCACCCTCCCGCAACTCATCGAAATTATAAGGATACCGAGAATCAGCCTGGAGGAATAATAAGAAACGATGGGGGAAAAGTATACCCTCCCTTTTCACCTGTGATGAGCAAAACCTAATGCGTGAAAAGAGTACTTCTACCAGCTCGGCCCAACTTCCGTAGTTAGACTCAGTTCTTACAAAAGGGATCAACTTGGTTAGCTAGCAGTTGAACTCACCTTATTTCCATTGATATAGATCTGTGAGCCATGCACCAGCACACAGGAATTATAACGAAACGACACGGCAGTAGCTGGAAGGTTTAGTTTATCCAATGAATGAATTGAAAGCACCCCAACTGCCAGAGAGCCAGACCAACTCGCATTGAGAGAGTCCACGCGAACTTGGAACACTTCCTTGTCAGATAACGGCTTCCGACTGAACACCAAACCATCGTTAAAGCGCGCCTTCCTCCGTGCAGTTGTGCATGAAGCATCCATGATTATGTTCAAACCACATTTCATATGAAAACTTAAACTGAAAATATTGCAGTAAGACAATGAAGTATTTAAAAGTGAGAGGGGAGGTTAAAAAGGTTGACATTTTTGACGTTACAGAATTCAAAGTAAGCTTACTCTGGTATTTCCGATTCTGTTTTCTGAAAAAGTAAAAGAAGATTATTTTACTAAGTGAGATGATGTACAAACTGCGATACAGTACTCATTTGCCAAGGAGATACCTGAGTTTGGTGGGCTGAACTCTCTTCATCTGAACTCACATAATTATCCAACAAAACTAGAAAATAGTTGATAGCTTATAAGATGGTAGACGCAAAGGGTAAAAGTTACACCAAAAAGAATAGGAGTGATGAAAGTTTTAAATGGGTGTGCATACTTCTGTTTGTTGTATTCACAATCGATACACTCTGTGTACTTCCATAGACATCCACCACTCCAAAAGCGCCCTAATTTTGACAGAAATGTATGCCTTTGTAATGCCTCCCTCCAAAAATTTCTACAGTGAAACATTTTTACCCGAGGTATGTCAGTCGCCACAACTCCTTTGTATTTACTGTCCACAAAAGCATGCAGCGAACCATCATAGTGACGATGAAGACCAACTCGAGACCCTTCCTAAGTTGGTACAAAATCAAGTGAACAACATCGCGTACCACCTTGATTTCCCACTATCACCCTACTACCTTCCTAGCATCTTTATCTTACTATTCATCACGTACCTACTAACACCCTAATTTCTTCCAGCCATTACTCTAGCTCTGCCCTGACTATATCCTACACACATACTTGCAGTTTATCCAAGGCAAGACTACAGCTTCGCAATTTGACACCATCTTTGAACACGGACGAGCCTGAAACATACACGGTGTTATTCCTCAGCTCACCGATATGTGCAGCAGCTTGACTTGGAGGTACATGTGAAGTAACACCAACGGACAAGGAGCCAGTCCATGTTGCATCCATCATGTCAATGCGTATCTCAAACACAGCTTCGTTATCAAGAGGCTTGTCACTGAATACGAGTCCTTCGTTGAAGCTGCGCGTACGGACGGCAGTGTGACCGTGGTTACGAAACGCAATGTGCTCCCCACTGCAAGTATGGAAAGAGTACTTTAAGTCCAACATTGATTCGTTGATAAGGCTCTCAGCTGATGGCGTCCTGGGAAAGTTGGTAGCTGCTTCAGTCACTATGGAGATCTGGACACACTGGCCATACAAGTCAAAGGTGGCAAACACACCTAGAATGTGAAACGATTGCCTAAAGTTGTGATTTGAATGATTAAAAACTGAAGCTAAGGACAGTGGCTACAGTAGCCAGCTTCCGTGATCTGCAGGAGAAAGTGGATTATTTAGGTCATACACACACGTGCAGACACTCAGCGACGTCCAATACAGGAATCCTTCACATTGTACAAACCTGGCGGAACAAGAGAAGCAGCAGTACCCCGGTCTTCACCATTCACAAATACGTGAAACGTGCCGTCCGACTTCCTCATCACACCGACTCTACTTCCCACTCCCAGGGAGTCTAGGTCCACACCATAACCGTTGACAATGGTGTTGCCATCCTGCATGACGCTTGATCCGCTTACAATCCAGCAGTGATGGTTGAGATCAGTCAAAGTGATTGGCAGTTGCAAGTCAGGAGGAGCAAGGCTCAGCAAACCTACTTCCAGGGAACCTGACCATCTGAATTTACATACAAAAACATTAGTGAGGAGGTGTATCCAATTTCCAGTATGTACACGAAATGCATTCGTAAAGTCTTAAAATAAAAGATGCGAGTTCAAGTTCCCCTTGACAAGATGAATCTAAACAAGACAAATAGATACCAACCTATCAGTAATCTTCTCCACCACAACTTCAAACAGATGATCGTCCTCTAAAGGGAACTCGCTCACGACCACCGCGTGATTGAACTCTGCAAGCGCGTTCAGCCGCGAAGCACCCGTCCTATCATCGTTCAGAGCGATAAGCCTACCATGAGTTTCGCAGAACTTCGCCACATTTTCTGATGTCAATTGATTATCGACACCTCCCGCGACAGACTGTGGTGTGTCTCGTGGGCTTGCAACTGTATTGGGGAGCTGTAAAGTCTCTGCAAGATAGAGCCAAGCAGCGATATTGTGGTCTATTCAAACAAGACGTCACTCCACCAGACTGCCATAGCCAGATTGCTTACTGGATCAAACCCCATGGTTTTCATCAGGATAATTTAATGGACATTAATGTAGGAAGTAGTATTGCAAGAGCTGCACTTACCTGTGTTGGAAGTACTATCAAGTATACTTGCTTTCACGGCCTGACCATACACATCAACAACACCATAGAGAGGGGAGGACAGATCTGAGGCAGCTGGACCTAGATCTACCCCATTATAATAGAAATGTAATGATTTGTCTGATTGCACCCTGACACCCAGCTTATCACCGACCTTATACGAAACAATGTTTCTTCCATAAGCCTCAAGGACTGTTATCCCATTATGAACAATGGCACCCCCTGAAAACATCCACGTGCCGGATGTGATGTTAGTCATTGTACCAGGAAGGGAAAACGTGCCAGGTGCATGTGTCGTCACACCTATCTCCAGTGACCCTGCCCATTTATTTATAACTTCCTCAATCTCAATCTCCAGAAGCTCATTCCCTGCCAGAGGGCGGGCGGTCAAAGCAATACCAAAATTGAAATCTCCATTAGGACTGAAATGTTGATGAGAAAAGTGATGTGGGTACAGTACTTTGAAGAAAACGTAGTGGCAATCACCTGCACACCCCAGATAATCAAATGAATGCTCTGCTGTACTTACTTGGTTCGAAATACAGTTCTTCTGTTGTTTGTAAGCTTGACATGTGAGCCGCAATGCGGGTGAAATCGTAGTACTGTGTCATCAGTTGATGATAGGTCCTGGTCTAAAGCAATGGAAACAAGTTATGGTGAGGAATGACGTTCAGCAAATCAAAACTAAGGCACAAACAACAAACAAATACTGAACCAAGCCTGTCACACAACACATACCAATGCTCTCGGCAGCAGCACCATCATCCGAGAGATCTCCAGAATACAGTTTAACTTCGGAACAGCGTCCATAAACATCAATGACAGCAAAAACTTTCTCTGGCACATTTTTAGCAGCACATCCCATATCTTGACCATTTATGAAGTAATGCAGTTCCCCATTGTCCTGCAACATCACCCCTACCCTATCTCCGACAATAAGCTCTTCAAGATTCCCTCCATAATCATCACGGCAAGACAAGCCATCTTTTAATACACTGTTCCCTGCTAGTACCCAAGTCCCATTGCGCAAATGAGAAACAGTAGCCGGAACAACCTCCAGTGAATTAGGATCACATTCTGTCACTCCTACGGCCAAACTACCAGACCAAAGTGTAATTTTTTTCGCGATTTCAACTTCGAAAAGCGTTTGTGCGGGCAGTACGTTCTTGCTAAATACTAAAGCATTGTCAAACTCTGTTTGGGGGCTAGTCCGAGCTGCATGTCGTTGACGATTAGTCAAAACAATTCGACTTCCACATTTCTCGTGGAACTCAAACACCGACGCCATATTTGTTTTGGTTTACACTTGGTTGGGTAAGTTCAACAACTATTTCCATACTCCAAAATGACTTTATGTAACTTACCATCATGTTACCACAGTTTACCATTATTCTAACAACTTCAGGATGGTTGTAAAAAGGAAAAACTTGTAAAATAGCATTAAAATGTAGTCTTGCCATCTTTTCTAACTTCTAACCGTAGTCAAACCGTTTTCTTAACCAAATTAAATTGCTTGTTGCAAAGGCATTTTACAAGACAATACGGTGAGGAAAATGAAGATGTTTAGGCGATGGTAAAGGATAGTAATTGATTTGCGGAAACCACGCTTAGAAAAGAACATAAATCATGGCAATGGACAAGAGACATCGTCGAGTTTTACAGCAAAACACGATGAGATTAACGAATGATCTAGAGTCATTACAGTTGCTTGGCTTTCTCTATCAAGAAGGAGCTATTCTGGAAGATGATATGGACAGAGTTAAGAGCAAAGATACGAGAAAACTGCAAGCAGAAGAGCTACTTCGGATCTTGCCAAGACGAGGGGCTAAAGCTTTTGATAAGTTCTGTGATGTGCTGTATAAAATCGACGGTCAGAGGCACTTGGCGAAGCTATTGAAACACGATATCGAGAATTCAAAAGGTTTATTCTACTATTCAAAATATTCATCTCAGCCCATTCCCATGTTTTCTTTCCCTGTTATCTAGGATCTGAACATCGAACAACAACAGACAGTCCACCCGGTTTACAACAAAGACTAACACCCGATCAAATTTTAGTTCTTCCCACCGACACTCGCTTCCTTCCCCAAGCACTACATAATGATTTCGACAATGTTTACAAAATGGAAAGCCGACCTCGAGGCTTATGCTTGATCATCAACAACACGCAGTTTGCTGAGCATGCCGACCTCAAACAACGGGATGGCTCAGATGCAGACGCTTTGAACCTTCAGAAACTCTTCCTAGCATTACATTACACAGTCACAGTTCTGCGGAACACCACAGCTTCGATGCTCAGGAGTAAAATTACAGAGTTTGCAGCAAGGCCGGAGCACGGCGGATTGGATTCCGTGGTAGTGTGTATTTTGAGTCATGGCATGCCTGGGAAAATATACGCTATTGATGGCGAGCTTATTCCTATCGAAGAAATAACCTCGGCATTCAATGGTCAAAATGCAAGGCATCTGATAGGAAAGCCTAAACTATTTTTCATTCAAGCTTGTCGAGGAGGAAAGGTAGAGTATATCTTTAATGCAATGCGGGCTTCTATAAATCGTCTAGTCTCATCTTCGTGAGGTAGAACCGTTTGTACGAAACCCTTTCATAAGCTTAAACTGTCGCCCGGTATAGGCGAGAGCTCAAAAACACTTCTTCACTTCTTGAAACTATTTCAAATCAAATCTTATGTGCTATACCCACGATTAGGTACTTGATTATTTTATCCAGTAAAAACACACTTTGTACATCTGGCCCTAGCCCGTTCACTCATATGATGTAGCGACTCTCTTGAGGTAGTCAACTCAAACTTATAATTTAAGATTGACCATGGGGCAAGCACAGATGAGGTAGACTCGGGCGAAGTCACCGTTCGACGCACTTCGGATATCCTACACGACCTTTACAAGGACAATGATGAAACGGACTCAGGTGCCTCAGCTTTTGTTCCAGCCGAGGCTGACTTTCTCCTTGCCTTCTCAACAGTCCCAGGCTTTGTATCATGGAGAAATTCTGAAAAAGGATCTTGGTTCGTGCAAGCTTTATGCGAAATATTCATGACATACGCCGGACAAGAAGATCTCGTTAGCATGCTTGTCAGAGTCAACGGAAAAGTTGCTCGAGAGTTTCAGTCTTATGAACAGAAGAAACAGGTGCCTTCACCAGTTGTACGGTTAACCAAAAAAGTCTACTTCTTCCCTGGGTATTGACAGTGCATTACTCTCTAGTTATTCCAAGTTAGACCAAGAAATTTAATAAATAGCAGGAATGCGTCTACCGTCGATTTTGAGTTCTGTTATTTATAAGGTTACAAAATTTTGTACGGATTTGGGATAATGCAACCTTTGATATTTATTAATTTATCATTCAATGATTATTCTCATCACACATTTCTCAAATATGCATTAGTACAAATATAATTCTTTCTGGTACATCACATTTTTAACTATATCTCTACCACCATCTACAATAAATACCTTAACTACGTTGCAGGCTATACTAAATAAATAAATAAATAAAATTTGGTTGTGTAGGTTGCATAATCTAGTAGAATGTCATAGTGCTGTTGTAGTGGAAGGTGCATCATTAGATGTTTCCGGCTCATGCTCTGGTAGTAAATGTTGACTGGGATTATCTGAATGAGGAGGAAAAAACTGTACGGTATTGTTTTGTTGCAATACAACTCGTGGTGTATCCTCAGGCAGTGTTTCCTGGTAACTTGGCGGACTAGTCGAGGCATGACCTAAGGCCTCATTATAGGTTGGGGGAGCTTCACTTTGAGGAGGCATTTCGTCTGCGTAGTCACCATCCCTGTCACAAGTGTGCCGAGCTCTTCTTTCGCGAAGTGTGTGGTGGATCATGCTTCTTCGCCAAGTCCTCCGTATCCAAAAACCCAATATTACCACAACCACAAGACCAAAAATAATCCAAAGTGCATACAATGATTTACTCTTTTTCTTTGCAGGACAATTTTGTTGTTCATCACTCCCATCAGCACAGTCCTTCATTCCATCACAAACGCTCTCTCTCTGCAAACATTCACGACTTGTGCAGGTGAACTGTTCTGCACTGCACAGACCTTCATCCACCGCAGTGACACTTAGCACAAATGTGCCGGCCACTGTCACATTTCCCCCCGATTTTGCCCTGACCAATAATTTTTCTGATCGTGACTTGATCCAGTCACCTTCAGGTGGATTACTACAGTAATCACCTATTAGAAAAGAGTTGACTGACCAGCCATCATAGATTTCTACTTTTCCACCAGCACAGGTGAAGTTGAACCTAAGCAACGTCAATTTGATATACTGATGTGGACGTACTCCAATTTTCCAACGACAGTCAGTATTCCCGGGATATTGGTAGGGGTAATTGTAAGAGTAAACATAGCCAGCATCCACAACCATTCCTCCACATGGTGCAACTGCTGTGGTTGCCTCAAACTTTGCGGCAAAACGACTGGATGATTGGTGACTGTAAAGCAAAGAGAGCTGTTGTCCTCTTGAGAATACATAAGTAGATTTTAACTGACCACATAATGGTTCGGGTCCGTACCTAGTGTTTTTGAATTTAACATTGGTCATTTCTATCAGTTCGATAAAGTCGAATTTGCATTGGCCATTCATGACTGCCTTTCTACCAAAATCAGTGAAGTTCAACTTAACCCACCCATATGGAACTACAATGGTGTACAGACATGTGACATTACTGGTATAATTTGGGTATCCAGGTGATGAAATCACACCTGACCTTGCTCGAACAAATCCTCCACATATTGTGAAGAAACTGGCTCTAAATTTATTAAGGGTACTCTTATCTACAGTATGTTTCAACTTTGCTGCTGAAAAGAAACGTACTCTAAGTAAATTGTAGGAAGAGTACACTTTGACTGGTTTCTTCTTTGCACAGTAACGGCCTATTAAAGGTGAACTAGCGTTCAAACCATCACGAAATTCCACATAACCCTTTTCACAAGAGCAGCAACGTCCTGCTATTTGAAACACGTGGATTACGACCTCGATTCTGCGCCCAATCGGTGCTTCTATCTCCCAAATACATGAAGTCGAGCGGCCAAGAAATGGGGAGTACTTTTCTTGAGTCATTAATTTCCCGCGCTCAGCTGCCAGCCTAATTGTCCTATCACAAGCTGAAAGGCATGTTAAACGCAAGAAAAATAACACAAAACGCAGACCAAGTAATGCAACTTCCTTCTGTGTCGAAGTCATCGTTTGTATAATTTTTTCTAGTCACGCAATGATACACATCCAATCAACAAGCACCGATGTTAAATATTTGGACAGTCAAGTTTCTTGATTTCCATATTTGCTATACCGTCGTATATATAGAGAGATCTAATCTTGTTACAACCCTTTCAAACCTAGCTGCCGCCACAACGCGGAAAGTTGTACACTAATTTGCAACATTTAGAGTTTTGTTGTAGCCTTGTAAGGCGTTTGTTCTTTTCATTCCATACTTTATGTCAACCCATCATAGAAGGTCTGTCAGCCAATCAGAAAGCTCCATCGGTAAAAGTGGTTGTACGAGTGAGGAGACTTTAGACTATCAAGAAAGTCCCATGTCACGTTCAAGACGTAATTTTGGTGGTGGTAAGCGATACCAGGATTTTTGATTCGATACGATACGATACGATATTCAGCACTTTTTTCCGATACCGATACCGACACCGATACTACTAAGCTTCACTATGACAACCAAAGTTAGCGCGCCGGAATCACGGCAAGACCCGAATGTAACGCGAGAAAATACGAAAATAGCTGGCGCAAGTTCTAGGTGGTCAGTGGATCTAAAGGTCTTTCAACACTCTTGTGAAATACTATCCGTTTATTGACCTTTCATTATTTTTTGTATCACGTGATCAGTATCGAAATCATCGATACTGTGAAATAATATCGATACCAAATTTTAGATTTTCAGTAGTGGAAGTATCGATATTTCAACCAAGTATCGCCCACCACTAAATTTTGGTACTTCCCATTCTCATGGAGCCACTTACTGCCATCATGGGAACCAAGAGGGAGGGGAAGCGACTACTCCTCAATCTAAGAATAATGCCTTTGTGCTTTAACATTTCCCAAAACTCTTAATTAGTGAGTTACTACCTTTAGTGTTCATACAATGCCATATTTCAAACAGAATAAAGAATTGCAAAATCAGCAGGAAACAAAGAATGGCGGCCACCATTGACCCACTATTGTTAACAAGTAGCCCATGCACATCTACAGTTATCAGCTATTGCTCTAAAGGCTGGTCATCGGTCAATGTTTTTTGTTTCTTCGCTTTTTTAGACTTCTTGTTTGCTCTTTCAGCCACGTGTGCCTCATTTAACTCTAGGCTCCTTTCTTTCATGTGCTTGTTCTATTGCATAAATAATATTTTTATCATTGGGTGGCAATTAGATATATACTCTTGCAATGATGTAATATCAACAGTTTCAACCAGAATGAGTAAAGTACATGAATATTAATCACCAAGGTGGGTGTGCTACCTACCAGAACAGAACTTCTTCTACTTAGTAAAACAACATCATCAGAATTGACAACTGTTCGTTTTGCATGTCTAAATA
This sequence comes from Phenganax marumi, assembly GCA_025400095.1. Lineage (NCBI taxonomy): Eukaryota > Metazoa > Cnidaria > Anthozoa > Malacalcyonacea > Clavulariidae > Phenganax > Phenganax marumi. The sequence goes on from JAODVM010431050.1 coordinate 22,308, forward strand.
GAATACGCTTAGGTTAGTAACTGATTGGTATTAACAACTAAAGATACGCTAGAATTTGCCAATTTTCTGTACCATAAATTAAAACCTCTTACTTGGCAAAAAGTTCCAAATCAGTTGCAAAAGTGTCTATAAATTAAATTATAGATAAACAATTATTGCAATTATATTTAACCATGAGCTTTGGCCAAATGGCTAAATCCAGGTCATAGCTTGCCATAGCTTGCCTAATTGTTTATACGTCGTTTCCGTCAAGGCAGCCACAAACTGTTTGGAGTAGCGTAATGTACTCTCCTCACCTATAATCGATAAGAACACGGCCTAGCATTACTATTAATACTATATCATCAATTTTTTTATCCAGGTGCCTTTTTGTGTCGTTCTCAGCGCGAAGTACTGGGTACGAAATTGATAAACGATAAAAACTTTTTAATCTCACCAATTTCCTCACATATTTTGCCAACTGTGTAGTGCAAAGCAGCTTTTAAGCGCTGAAATATGAATATAATCTGTCAACGCTACTTATTTTAGCATTTTTTTGGTAAAAACGTTTAGTTAGACCTGTTTATTTTCCAATATTTCGAATTCTTCATCCAAATTGTCATCTTCGTCGCTAGCGGCCATCTTGAATTTCTGAACCTGCCTTCCCTGTATTTGTTTCTTTTTGTTCTTATAAAATTAGAATAGTTTCTGACTGTAACAGTGTATTCTATACCTAAACACTGTCGCATACACAATATTTAATGAGGCTTTTAGAATGACCTGTTTAGAGAATCGATGTTTCTTTATTATTATATTTATAAAATAGTTTTACGCTAATTACAGAAATGGCTGTAAGTCAATTTCTAACGCAGCGCAAGGATTATTTAGTTCAAATTTGGTAAGAACTGTAGGATGTAAGACTCCCATCACCCCAATTGGTTTGCCGGAGAAAACTATTCGCGCACAACGGCCTGGAAAAAAGGCAGGATCTAGACAAAAAAAAACTACCAAAGTATAGTCAACTAGCAAAAAAACTTTGAAGTAAACTTTTAAAGCAACATATCTGCGTACCTTCACATGCTTGAATATAATAACCAGGGTCATTTTTTGATTTTTCTTTGGCCATCCTTACTTCCAACAGTTGCATAAGTCGATCAAGAAGGCCATGGACTACCTAATATATTTTTTTAAAAAAGCCCGGGAAAAAAACAAGAGTAAATAAAAGGACTAATTCGGGAATCTCGGATGAGTAATATACCTCAAATCCTGGAGTTTTATTGTAATTTACAGCACAAATTCGCCGATGATTTCTTGCACCGACATCTTCAAGGAAAGAATTGAGATAAGAAACAAAAGTAGTTGATATGCTATGTGTATCGAGAGAAACTTAGTTAGTTCATAATTACAACAAACGACATTATTTATTAATCACAATAAGAATGATATGAAACTGAAATTCACCACGATGGCATAGACGCATACCTTTTTCGTTATCTTGAAGAACGATATCAGAAATTTCAAAAAGTTTCAACGGTAAAGGCATTTTCCTGTTAGCGCTTATTGTTTTCAGAAGTCCAGGCAATAAAGATGTCCTCACAACCTAGTGAAATAAAACAATGAATCATACTTTACTCATATTTTGCATTTAATGCTATATAATTTTTATCGTCTATAGCTATATTCATAAATAAGAGAAACGGTCAAGTTGGAGTACTATCACAAACTAAATATGCTTGTAATTCCACTGAAAACATTCAACTTGTTTACATTTTCAACAGTTGTAACTGTTCAAAAAGTTTTTAAAGCAATAGCATAATCTTTATACTTGAAATTCTAGTGTCTTTGGGTTAGATATTTCAACAGCTTGAGTTGACTCGAAACTTTTATTCAATTTATCAGCAATATCTTCTCGAGAACACTATAGAAATGACATAAAACAATGTATTTTTTTACAACCGCATCTACAAAACATAATAAAAGTGAATGAGTTAAAAACTCACTAATGCAAAAGTCAGTGCTTCAGTATAACCGGCTTGTATCACTTCATACTTGAGTAAGTCACATAACGTATTTAAAGGGAACTAAACAGACAAATATAAACAAAAAGTAAATGAATGTATATATATACAATACAAAAATGAACAAGATTATAGCTGGTTGATCGGAAACTGTAACATTTACGGACACACAGCGTATCTTATTTTTCTACTAAAAGACCCATCTAGACGATGCGATTTTTGCTTACGATTGTTGCATGCAACTTGCTGACGCCATCTCTGCGACACGAATCGTG
>JAODVM010431161.1:1663-24563 GCA_025400095.1 Phenganax marumi
CTTTTGTCTGGATGCACTCATTCACTTCATTGCACGATTTTTGTTCAATAACATTGCTTTCTACTACGTTATTGGTTATCTCTTTTGTCTGGATGCACTCATTCACTTCATTGCACGATTTTTGTTCAATAACATTGCTTTCTACTACGTTATTGGTTTCAGCAATTAGTAGACGCATAGCGGTGATTACACTGTCCCTTTCTTGTTGTGCATTTTTTGTCTTCTGTTGCAGGTCGGCCAAAATAAATGATAAATTGTTGATTCTTTCAATATTTTCATCGTTTTCATTTTTTAAATGTTTATTCTCTTCCATTAATTTATAGATTTTTTCCTTTAAACGATCGACTTCGTTTTTTGATTCTTGAGCCAGCAATAGGTTGGAATCCACTTTAGCTTCCCTTATGCTTTTTAGAGCCACCGTATTTCCGTTTACTTCTTTGGTAAGAATTTGAATTTGACTCTGAAGGGCTTCAAGGGACAGCATTTGGTCATCTTGAATAGTGTGCGCTGGACTTAAGTTTGTATTTTCGTCAATATTCGTTGAGCTCACTTTAGAAGTCATTGAACCGTTTAGAGTCAAAATATCACAGTCGTCGTTTCCCTCAGGATTATCGGTTGCCAATTGCTCTGAGATTGCAGCCAGTGAGACTAATTTCATTCTTAGCTCACCCTTTAACTTTCCATTGAGAGTTATCGATTGGCTTTCTGGATACCATCTCATATCTACAGTATTCGATTTAAACTGCTTCGCATCACCGCCAGGATTTCCCCATTCGCCGTCAGTAAGGTTTAAAACCTCTTCAACAAACATCTGTAGTTCTGGGTATGATTTGGTCCATACCAACTTGCCTTTGTTGTTAATCGATATTCCGTGTAGGAGGCTACTTTGCTTTTCGTTTTCAACATTCATATTTAAGATCTGTGAAGTTTTACGGAGCAGTTTATCACACGTCCGACCCAGACGAGCACCAAGGCCGGTGCGGCGATTATGTAATGGCAGTTCATCAAAGACATGAATTTATGAATATAAGCGTACGTGTATATAAACATCTATAAACATGTATTCAACATTATGTATCATAAATAAAACCTTCAACCGTTTTTTGTATTTCTCTTGCACACCAGATTTGTTATGCTTAAACAGAGGCACAACTATGGTATGTTAATACATGTCAATGTAATCACACGTTGGATATTTGTATTTTTCATACTTGATGTGATTATTGGCAAGGTTTAGTGGAGTGTGGTATATTTGTTTAGCATCTTTACATGGATGCAGTGCCATGACACCTAATTGACATCTGCAAATTGGTCCTTTATTTTCATTTTTCTAGAGTAATACAAACGGCGAAACTGTTGACATCTTAAGACAGGTGGTCGCATTATTAGAACGTGGTGCAAGTTGTCCTGCACAAAATCATACTGAATCAGTCAATGCCATCACCGAAAATCAGACTCAAATAACGGATGGTAGCGCACAAAATTCAACTCAATCACCAACGTCGAATGTTAATGATGCACAAGTACCAAGTAGCTCAAATACGTATCAAGCGATTATTTCGGAGCACAGGAGATTATTTAGCAGACAATCGGTATGAACCGTCTTAGTCCGTTTATTCTGCTAAATATAAACCTGCGGCCTATTTGGTGTCTAAGTGCTATTAACACTGAAGTCGTCAAACTAGTTTATTCAATATCAAAGTAATTGGTTTAATTTTTGTAGAGAATTCAACCGTACTCTCGTCAAAGATCGACAGGCAGACGACGTGCTCCAAAAAAAGGTAGAGAGCAGTGTACATATGCTGTTTTGTTGCGTAGAAGATAAAGTTTCTCAAAAAACTAGTTTAGAACTGTACAATGAGTGTATGACGCGTCATTTATTTATTTGCCGTAGACAAGACGATTACACGGACGATGTTTTGTTTTGCTGATAAAGTTGCAGATGAGGCACCTTCTAGTTCCTTAAAAATTCAGCTGCTTCAGAATGGACTTGGTGAAAAACGAGTTTCCTTTCCAGTTTCAGGCACAGCCATAGATGTGAAGGATTTGCTTTACAAGTTTGTAATCACATTGTTGGTAGTACACTTTCAATTGAAAAGGCAAACTGTATTTAGAACTATCTTTGTTTTAAATAGAATTTCGAAATACAAGTTCTAAATACAATATCCTATTGCTTAGTTTTACACAATTCATGATTTATATAAGGTAATTCTGGTAGTTAATCATATGTATATTGAAAATATTTTCAGAGCTTATCCGCATTTGCGTGATACAGGAGGCTTTCAGTTGTTGGTGAGTGATGCGAATGCTAGGAAAAAACTCAAAGTTATTTCTCATGGCAGTTGTACTACTGAACAAATGAGATGCTTCGGCAGTGGAAGAATTTATATTCGACCACTTCAAAGAAGTATCCAGACAGTGGATGTTAAGGTTGATGAAGAATTTGTAGAGTGTTTAACTTGCAAGACCCCGTTCGCAGTTAGTGAAATGCGACGCCATCAAGAAACATGTGAGGTGTGTTGATTTTTTTCGCAGAATTTCAATTCTTTTACTATGACACTCCAGATGTGTAGTGAACAGATGAGGGCTTCTTGCACAAATATCCTTTCCCTTCACTATTTTGTAGCTTGCTCATTAGTTCACATAAATTTTCTTAAGGGATACCAGTCCTCTGACGACGACGAAGATGAACTTCCACCAGGACTAGAAGAACATGGAGAAAGGTTTAAATATATTCTATGTTTGTGTACACTTTTGCTACACACAGGAGATAGATGGATGGTGAAATAATGCCAAAAAAATTCTTAATTTTCATTTTCCAAAAATCTCAGAAGTTTACCTCTATCCTACTTGTGTTTCCATATTATTAGATTTATTTGTTATATTATGTGTTGTGTAAAAGGGTGTTAGAACGTTAACTTGTATCACATGCATATTAAAGCCGGTTATCGTTAATTTAAGTTTTATATTTTTTCTTTGGAAGCATCAGTAATGTTGTCCACGTGATTGATGATGAACCGGTTGCCTCTAATATTACTACGGCTGGAATATCGAACGCGGATACGGAAACCGTAAGTGTGGATGCTGGAAGTCAACCAACTATCAACGTCTCAGACAACAGTTATGTGAATAGGTATTTATATTTTTGGTTACACAAACTTCGTTGTTAGGGCAGGTAGTTACGATGTAGTTGATGATTGGCAGTGTAGTCAAGTACATCAGATATTTTTGGACAATGGCTGTTTTGTTTTTAGCACAGAAAGAATAATCCTTTACGATTATAACGAGCATCTAAGAAAGGCTATTAACGTCACGCTAGCCGGAACGTATGTATTAACGACTTATCAATACCGAAAATACTATAACAAAAACTTAAAGGCTGAAAAAGATCTAATATGTTTTGCAGTTCTGTTGATGAAGAGCCTGTAAAGGTTCTTAGGACATTCGTCTGTCATTTAATGCGTGGTCGCCAACTCGATTTAACAGATCCTAACCAAACAATTGAAGGTGAAACGACGGAGATCTTCATAAGTCGTAACAATATATTTAACGATGGCATGGACGAGCTCCTTGGAGGAATAGAACATGACCCAAGTCTTCCATTGGAAGTTACTTTCACTGGTGAGGGTGCAGAAGATCTAGGTGGTCCTAGAAAAGAATTCTTAGGCGCGATTCTTCGCCAGATTAAGGATCGTTTGTTCGTCGCAGACTCGGATAATTTGACTTATAGTTTGCGCTATGATGTTGTTGCCGAGAATAGTAGACATTACTATGGAACTGGTCTTATTTTTGGTGAGAAGTAATTCATTTATTATAATAAATAGAGCCCAGGATTGTCCCGGTACTAAGATCTCCTTTTTGTTTAAATAGGCTACAGTATGTTACAAGGCGGACCGCTCCCTTGTTTTATGAACGACAGTTTACTGAACAAACTGTTCTTTACTTCAGCATCGGAACTCACCAACGCTGAAGCGCAACTTCATGCCGGCTTTTCAAAATTTGGCCTAGTAGAGGTAGGATATATCTGAGGCCATATTGCATAATTTTAAAAGTGCGTAACGTACCTCTTTTCGCCGTTGGTCGATTTGTCACTCGCATGCCCATAGCATTACTAAGAAATCGTGTATACGTTTTTCAACAAAATAACAGAGCGAAAGACAACATATATTACGCTCTAATAACTCTTATGATGCTTTTCGTTAGGGTCAATACCTTCAGGTACTTCATATCTGAACACATTTCATCACTACAATGCTGCTGCAATTCTTTAAATGTGCTTGTCTAAATTTTAGCTCATCAAGAAAAGGTCTTGCCTTATGTCTCTCCTAAGAACAACAGCTTGCTCTCCACTGACCTATCCAAAGATTGTGAAATTATTAACTGCAACATTTTCAGAAACCGGTTCAAATACGCGAATACAGGAGGATAGGTCGTATAGACTTTTCCTCAATTACCTTAAAGAGGTAGCAGGTAAGTAAGTGCATATTTTATGTAATGACAGATGTTGGCTAACGTTGAAAAGTAGCAGTGAATATATGCGATGATTAAAGAAGAGTACACGGTTTGCAGACAGAACTTTCCATTTCAGCCAATTGCACATTTTAATAAGTCCGCATATTTTGATTACCATTGTATAGATATAAAATAATTTATTCTTACTTTAATTTTGTACAAATTTTTTTAGCTGGTAGAAGAGAATGTGTATCTTTGGGTGGAGTGCTCAAATTTGTTACATGCTCAGAAAACGAGCCAATCCTTGGGTTCGCTATTCATCCATCAATCATTTTTAGTGAAAACATGTCCTCGTGCCTGCCTAAGTGCAACACCTGTATTAACCGGTTGATATTACCGATTGGAGAAGTTTTGCCCGAAAGCAAAGAGAAAGCATTTGAAAGATTTGATTTGGCGTTTGCCAATGATTATTTTGGACTAATCTGAAGAAGTTTAACGATGTATTTTCCTTTAACTGTTCATCAAATTTGTCGTTATTTTTTGAAATTAACATGCAAAGAGGTGTTATTTTGGATAAAAAATTGTTGTTATACTCTATTAGTTAGCTAATAAATTGTCAAGGGTTTGCAGAGCGTACAAATATGGTTCGGTATCCCAAACATCCACTCGCTCCAATGCTGATATTCTATCAAAAAATATGGATGACGTTGTTTCGTCCAAAGGGTTTAAGGTTTCAGGTACTATGACACCATCTTCGTTTGCCAAATCTTCGTGATATTCTGGAAAATTCACATCCACCCCGTAGCTGTTTAAATCTTCCTGTGAATGCAAAAAATTTGAGATGTGAACAAAAAAATTTGCTTCACAAATAACATTTCCTCTTCATTATGCCCGATCCACTACACCAATTATCAAATAGGCCTAAGTATGCTTACCTGTGCTATATTTTCAAAATATTCGTTAGCAATTGTGGAATTTTCATGCTGTATTTGCTGCATCCCCATTACATATAGTTGTAATGGGCTTTTGTTTGAGGCGGTGCGTATCTTGTGGTTCAACCAGGCATTCGAAAATTTGTCCAACATATCGTTAATGACTTTTTGGTAGACAATATGAAGACAGAAAATGTGGCGCTCATTTTCAGGATCTAGGATTCCTTCTTCTTCCATGACATTAAACAAGTCATAAAATACTGACAGCACAGCTTGGTAAACATCCTTCCACAGCCTTTCAATCCTTGAATTGTGGACACTGCGCCCAGTTATGTAACTTCCTCTCGATGGCCCTCTAGCAGGGTGGTTTAGCATGTAACGTGCGACTTCATGATTCTCCACGCCCATATCCCCTCTTACTCTGGATGGAAGCCCCCATTTAGCCACTGCTGCTTTAAAAAGCTCCAACACTGTTTTAGAGGTGTTGTCTAAGCTGCATGCTAGGTAAACAATCACTCGGCTATAACCGTCAATGCAGCCATGTACAACAAATCGCCACCTAATTCCATCAAAGTGATAAAAGAAAAGATTTCACTATGTTGGCCCATTTTGTTGCCCAAATTTGTTTTTTCAATGAAATATTTTTGTACCAAACTAACTGGAGGCGGTGTTGTACTTTTTTTCTGTCATTACTGTCATTATTTAAATTACCTTATTAACTTATGATTTCCATCCATGTGCCAGAGAGCTAACGGTGAATGAACATTATATACTCTCCTTCGTATGCCATTAATTGCCCGTAGTCGACGCCCAACAGAGTCCACTCGTTTAATGGAGTCCCTAATTCTTTTTCGTTGAACCCTAATGCCTTGGGAGAGTAGTTCACCTTGTATAGTCTTCACTCCTAACAAAGTTTGAGTAAGATTCTTGTAGTTTTGCATGGTGAAAATAATATCAGTATTCATTTGCACTGATGAAGGTCTGGGCTAACGGATCGAAGGCTTTGCAATAATAAATATACATGGTGTATCCTCAAAACGAATACTGATAAAGTTTGAGTATTACAAAATATTCTTTCAATCAATATTTTAATCAAGCCTTATAGTAATAGATTATATCAAACATACATTATGCCCCCCCCCCTTCATATTTTGGGAAATGCTGATTAATTTGAAATATTTGCAATCAACAAACCAAAGATATCCGTGAAAATAACTGGTACCTGATCTTGGAAATGACGTTATAATACGTTCCATGTGAGCATCAAGAGAGCTGTCATCGATGTCGTTATATCTGTTAATTCTGGTCAGATTGAACTCAGCAAAACGATTTTCCACTGTTCGCTTACTGACCCCGAGCATTAGCGCAATATCCTTTTGTGTGAACCCAATCTCTAAAAATATTTATCACTCTGATTAGAATGTTGTATTAGCGAAAATCTATTACTTATTAATTCAAACCAACAGTGAAAAAATGTGTTTAAAGCGAAATGTTATATATCCGACAGTAGCAGTTTTTTTGTTGTTGGGTGAATATGGACAAATAATCATGCATTAAGCCACACCATAAGTTTTACCTGAAAAGTAAGTTAATTGTTCCTCAGAAATAAAGAATCTTGGTCGGCCTCTTCTGCCACTATTGTCTAACGGTGCTTCATATGGTTTATATCTTTCTAGATTATGCGTTCCTTTTATTGTATGTATTGCTTTATTGATCAGATCAGCAACTTCAACTGGAACGTCTGCGTGGGACAAAGCTATCTCGGCCACGCTCTCAAGCCTTACTGAGGCTAATTCTCGGTTGTCGAAACTACTTGAGTCAACTAACATTGAAATAACTTCTTCTATTGCAATTATTAATTCTCTCTTCAGTGAATCCATGATAAAAAGCCTACAAAATTACAATCTAAATAAGAATTGAACTCCCTATGGCTGCATAAATTCATGTCTTTGATGAACTACCATTACATAATCTGCGTAAAAAAACTCACCTGATATATGTCAGTTTTTCGAACTGAAGAGAAATGCAAATTTGCAAAGAGAATTAGAGAAAAACAAAACTTTGGCGCCACTTTCAATGCAAACTTAAAAAACATACGTGAAACAGACAAATTTCATCTTCTTGCAAGCAAAGGAAGTACGATATAAAAAGTGGAAGCATCTTGTTAATTCACTTCAAAACTTGTCAATTCACTTCACGTCTTGATAATCTATCTCGCGTTTCGTCAATTCACTTCAAAACTTGTTAATTCATCTCACATTTTGTTAATTCATTTTACATCTTGTTAATTCGTTTCAAAACTTGCCGTTTCATTTGAGTATATCCTGTTGAATTATGTTGGAACTGTTCAATTCATTTCTCGTTGCTTCATTAAATCTTGTGTAATGAGATCGAATCTGCTCATGTTTATCTACATCACTTCAAATCTTATCAATTCATTTCACTTTGTAGCTTTAAACCACTTCAAAACTTAACGAATCATTTCTAATTTCAATAATTCGTTTCAAATCATCTCAATTCGATTCACACGCGTTGTATTTTTGGTGGCAACGACCGCCCATATCCAAAGCTTTGCAAAAGACATACTTCGAAATCCTCACCAAATGGTCCCACTGCTCTAACTTAAATATTTATCAACGGACATTCGGGCTGTGGGTCACTGGGACGAATGCACTTTAGCGGATACACGACGCTGACCATCTAAAAAACATATTAGATTGCGAACGCTGAGCCCGCAATCCCACCTTTCCCCAACTGGCCCCAACATGGTCCCAACCACCAACCACCCCAACCTGGTGTCCGCTAAACTGCATTCCAGCCCATAGCTTTTTCTCGAGTTTTGTTTACAACTCATCTAGTGGTTTTCTCAGTGTTCAAGACAACATTTTCTCAAATTAAGTCAACATTAGCGCTCCAGATTTGAAAATCGTCGAACCCAAATCGGGCTTCGAATCTGGAACAACCCGTTCGCAGGTAATAGAGGACAAGAAGAGCCTGGACCCTAGTCATAATCGTGTCCGTATCAACAATGATAATTAACAAAATAAAAAATAAAGTTCGTCTTTCAAATAATCTTCTACAGATACTTTAAAAAAGAACTTTAAACTTCTACAGAACTTTAAAAAAACAAATAAGAACGAAACAACGCGCCTTGTACAATTTTTATAAAAATGATGGTCCGTAAGAGGATCGAACTCTTGACCTTAGCGTTATTAGCACCACGCTCTGCCTACTGAGCTAACGGACCTCACACGTAAGTTGATAAGAATTATCTTGTTTTAAACCGATACTTGTTGTCAATGTATCCCAATGCTACACCCGCAACACTTTGTTTAAAATTACCGACAAAGATTTATATTTATTTGAAAGAACATAACACCGCGACGAAAGACTTATTTATATAATCCAAATCTCGTCTGGCTTTTAAAGTTAATCAAACAATATCTTTTAAAAAATCACGAAGATGATGGCGCTGCACGGCCTGCACCCTGGTATGTTGTTTCAGCTATCTGATTGGTTGCGCGGTACACTTTTCAAAGTTTCTATAGTTCTAAAAGCGTCAAATTTTAAACGGCTCGTTCTCTCTACGAAAGGATCTTGAACTTACCGCTTTGTTATCGGCAATCCAGCATTTACAAAAATCGCAAAGCTTCTTCGGCTGAGATTTCCAATATTCGGCCCTAAGAAATAGACAAATTTTTATTGACACAAGACCAACTATATTGTATTTTCCACGGTATGCATACATGCTGCTGATGCCAGAAGAAAGATGAAGACAAAACTCAAACGGCTGAAACGCTCGACGTTCTATCCGTGGAGCACCTAATTCCGTCGATGAAACTTTAAATTTCATTCTCTATTTTTGAGCCGGCAGTTCAACTCGCACGCTCATTGCACGCAGTACTTCATCTTGCTTGTTTCTCCTCGTTGACACTGGTTGATTTTCTGAATACAACCTGACCTTTTTTTATCCTAGTCCTAACGGAGATACTATCCAAATGTTTTACTAGCAATTAAACTAGCACAGAATACTGTTTCAAGATGCTTGAATAGCTAGTTTGTAATTCAAAAAGATCTCTATCAAAAGATGAGTCCGTCGACAGTGTTGCTTCGTGATGACCGACAGATGGCAACCTTAGTAGTCAAGGAGATAGCAGTACTTGCGATAAATATTCACTGTTCCAATTTAGCGCTCTAGAGTCTAAGAAGAGTTTATCACTTGTACACGCAAATCTAGCATGTCGAGGTTCCGTCGCGTTTAAACATCAGGGGTCGGTTGTTCAAAAGTTGGATAGCGCTATCCTTCAGATAGTGATTTTTCAACGTTTCCAAAATTGAACAAAATATCCCGAAACTTCCACTTTGGTCAGCGATATGACTTTTAGAGCCTTTATTCTGTAGATATTAACCGTAATTTTATGTTATAATGGTTAATGGAAAATTTCACGAAGGCTACAAAAAATCACTATACAGTGGACAGCGGTATCCGCCTTTCGACCACCACTGTGCTTTGGCAAAGATTTTGCATCTCCACAAGGTTTGAGCATCGGGCACCACTTCTATATCCGCTTTCAATGAGCTGAGACGTTAGGTATACTGAAGACTTGTACGTGAACATCTTCAAGCGATCTAGGCGTCTACGAAGTGGTTAAGTCTACAACGGAAAAACAACTTGCATACTAAAAAATTGTAATTCACGATAGTAAAAAAAATGGGGCATTTTACGTTCACCGTGAGCTTCTTGCAAAAAGAAATTTTTAGGCAGTGATAAGAAGACATTGCTTCGAAGACACCAGCGTTAGAATGTGAAAATGGATAATCGTCTGTTACAACGGTCTGTAGTACTTAAATAATTATATCACGGAATTTTCGATCAGTACTCCAGAATCGAAAGTTTCATTTTCACTGCATGGTGTGCTGTTATTCCTGGTTGCCTAGCACTAATCAGCTTTACGTTTCTATTCAACTTGAAGCTAGGTAAGAGATCAACAATCACTTTAAACAGCCTACATCATTTGTCGATTCGCTACAGATATAAATACAAGGGATGCAGGTACTTTAAACTTCAATGCTTTTACCTTCGCGAAAGCTGCGTCAGAACTGGGTAAGGTGTCGTGTCGCGGTGAAAGGAAAATTTTTGTGACTACCAACATGTGCTTATTACTGAGTTTTTACTTAGCTCCGCTAGAATAAAACAGTACTTATTACAACTGGATTTGTTTCGTCACGAATGAATTTCGCCAGTTGAAATTGGTCAAAGCTTGTAAAGTTTGTAGAGGATTTGGAGGTACTTGGGTCACAATCAAAGAAAACATGCGCTATTTCGCGCTCTGCAGCCAAGAAGCATGGGATTTTTTTCGTTCATTTCTAAATATTTGAAAATGAACAAAATGTAAACGTGTACCTGAAGAGCAAAGCTCGCCCACGGTCATTTCCGATCGCTAAGTAACCGCTCCGCGGTGAAAAATCGAATGTTTCTACATAGCGTAAAGGTGTACTGGAGGTTGGCCAATTGGAGAAAACGGTCATAGATGGAAGATGAAACTGTAAATCAGTATTAAAAAATATGTTTTTATCACAAAACGTCACATTAGAGTAAACATATAAAATGACAAGAGAAAATGGAATGGTTTACAGAAAACTAATCTGTAATGGAGAGTTGACAGTAAGTACATTTGGAAGTACACAATATGTATAAATTACGACAAAGTAGCCAATCACGTACTAATCTGAACGCATTTTTGATAGATCTTGACGACATGCCAAGAAGTTCACTGTGTAAAACGTTTAGAGAGTTAACTAGTGTTCAAATTTAAACAACTTCAGAAAAATTTTATCTTCCCACTGTCAATTGAACATACCTGGTACTATTAAACTTCAATTTGTTGATTTTGGTCGTCAGATTCATTACCGTTTTAATAGGTTTTGGGAATTCTTGTTCAAGACACACTTTGTCATAAACATTTACCACTCCAGAATCGGACCTGAACAGAATTACATACAATCTTGCAGAGCGAAAGAGTCTAACGTGCAAACTAACGTGTTTCCTGGTTTGCCATAGTGAAATTATCACTGCCCCAACTATTAGATTATTAGCATACTGTACGTTGGGAACAAAAGTTGAGTTGATCGTATGCACTCAGTTACTTGTTGCTCAAATTAACACCGTTGCAGTAAATTGAACAAAGGGCAGCGCACAAATTATTTCTCCACTGTCACACATTGGAATATAGCACTAATTTTATGTATGAAAGCGGCATTCAATGCATGGAGCCAATGAAAGTTGTTGCTGTCTCGAGTTGGGTTGGAAAAGTGACATAAGCTTGGGTTCCTGTTTCGCTAATCGGAATTTGTGACCATTAGGGATGCATGGAAATACAAACAGAAGAAAAACCCCAATACCAGTCAACAATTTTAAAAAAAAACTGGTACAAAACGTCATCAGAAAATGAAATCTAACTCAGCTTTAATAGCGTGATGATGAAATTGCAATCATTTTTTAAACTTGGGTCTCAATGTTTAAGATGTATCTTATCTATTATGACTTATTTGGTGCACCAAAACCAGGTTGCACTCGGCTGCAAGAGCCCGCATTCCATCTTATTTCCACGCGATTGTTGTACTAAGGTCTTGGTGGCGTCAAACGCAGGGCTAGCTGCATTTATCAAACCATGAAGCATGATAAGGTAAATGACAAGTATGGCGGAGACCTCAACTTTTATTGAAAGCCGATTACAAGAGTAAAATGGGCAAGAATATGCTTCATGCATGATACACTTACCCACAAGCAAGATATTGACCGTTTGGAGACACAGCAAGAGCAGTCGCTTTTATACAACCTTCATCTTTGAATTTATGCAAACATTTCTTTAATTCCATATCCCAAACATACACTTCACCATCACCTAAACAAAATGCAACCTGTACTCAAAAACAATTTCTGTTGAAACTTGTACGAAAACAATTTCCTGAAATGGACAGAAACAATTAAAAAGAATAAAACAATATCATATTATATATGACAATCTCAAACATGACAAAAATTAGCTACACCAAGGAAGATCAGCTACTTGTACATGCACTCTAAAAGCTAGTGAGTAGTCTAACAATTATTAATTGTATCATACATCAAACATACAGAAAGCTTTAAGGTTACTCCACACGATGGAATGCCATTTCTACAAAATGCTCACTGCGCGCTCTGTATTTAAGGTTTTCCCCTCAAATTTTGTATGCGAAAAGAAAATACTTTGCCGAAGTAGCTAAGTGATTTGGTAAACACTACACGTTGTTAAAAACGGTTCTTGCTACGTGATGCGTATGGCGCTTTGCACCCTGAGATCTACTCGTTTATTTAACTGGAAGGCATTCAAAATATTATATTTTATTGTCTCAAATGACCAAAGAACAAGAACGTGTTCGCGTTTATTGAAATCTTTGCTTTGACATTTAGCAAACAAGTTGACTCATTGAAAATTTGTGAAAACGTTATGACAGACGCCTACGACGTAAAAAGTATGCTACTCGACAGAAAACGCGAACACGGTTTTGTTCATTCATTTTTGTTCAATTCTGTGGCGAACTTTGGAAGGAATCGGAAAAAGTATGCACGGACCATTTCTGTTTTTTGTGGAGACGATCTCAGAATATTTTCTTCTCTGTAAAAGACGAAAAGGGATTTGGCGGGGTTTTTTCCGACGGTGCATGTGTCACTTCCTCCGCCTTCTGTTACTACTTCGGACTTTCAGTCAGTCATATTTGGCATATCCACAAAGTGTTGTGGCAAGTGTTTCCTCAGACAATTCGGTGTGATCAATTAGCCTTTCTCACGACGCCATTTTTGGGGTACTATCTGAGATTGTAATCAATAAATATAGGTTTTGTATTGTCATCCGTCATCGTTCTAAATAAAACCTTTACAAGTTAATTTACAGTTCAATTATTGAACAACGGTTTTCATGCAGCTTAGATTTTTCTGATTTTGACACATTTTTTTCACGAAAAGTACCCCAATAATGGCGCCGTGAGAAAGGCTAATTCATTATCAGTGAGACAGTGAAACACCTGAAAGAGACCAGACATGCAGGAGAAATGAAGTTGCTGACATGCCGCTTAAGAGCAAGTCAAAGTAGATCAAAGCTTTAGGACAACCTAAATCAGCAAAACGAAAATGCGGTAAAAACATTGTGAGCTCCCAAATGGAAACAACTGAGGATTCAAATGGCAGAAGTGTGACTGACAGCAAAAACGTTTTTCTGGACCTATTAACATATGCCAATCACAATTATAAACTTCGCGACAAAAACTTTAGTAGTTATAACATTTTCTATTATATCACAGTTGGATTTTAATATTTTCGAAAAATTCTTGCGGTAATCCAAAGTTCTCTAGGCTTCAAAATAAACCAACAAAAATGCTTAAAATGACAAAATCATAGTTTTTGTCATATCTTTAACGTAACCTTAAGATACTTCTTTCTTTACTGTTCAAATGCTCCAGTTCAAAATGACGACCTCCTTTAGTTTATGTAAAAATATCATCTGGGCTGTCGATTCATAGAACTGTAGTAGAGTCGTGCTAGAGTGTTTTCGTGCACGAACGAACAGACGACTAAAACAATGCATTTTAAATAACTCACTGTAAAAAATAACAAGTCTGTAAGATCAGCATACTAAAGCCTCTTTTCCACTAGGCGGAACTTTCCGTGCGGAAAATAAATCTAGCAACGTGATTGGTTCGCAATATATTTGTGAGCTTGAGCAAGCAACGTTTTCGACAACGCAAACGGCGACGGCGTGAGAAACGTCTAAGGGCTGGGTCAAGCACAGTGATTGGTTCAAAACGTCAAATTTACTTCCGGTCGACGTCCCTGTTGTCAAAAATGCCGCTTGCTGAAGCCCTCTATTGCTAGCCAATCAGTTCGGTAGATTTATTTTCTGCCTAGTGGAAAACAGGAATAAGGTTTTTGTGTATTCATGTGCGTTAGCCAAAGGTGGCTACTTTGTATAATTAAATCAAACAAAATGCAGGGTGTGTAGTCGAACTTAGTACTAATATTTCCAAAGAAATCCTCAACATTTCATCCATATTCAAGTAGTAACACAATTTCTCACAACCAGGAGCCCGTTGTTCGAAAGTTGGATAGCGCTATCCATAGGATAGTGAATTTTTCAACGTTCATAAAATTGCACAAAAAACGTCGAAACTTCCATTTTGGTCAGCTATATACATAATAGAGACTTAAATCTATCGATACAAGTCGCAGTTTTATGTTACAACGATCAATGGGAAATTTTACAAAGGCTACAAAAAATCACTATCCAGTGGATAGAGCTATCCACCTTTCGAACAACCGGCCCCAGTTCATAAGAACACAACCGTTAACTCTACCTACACATTGTTTATCATGACAAGCGCAGAGTACTTACTTCCACCGGATATCATTCGTTTTCCATCAGGAAAAAACGCGACTGCCGAAACGGAGCCATTCATCTTGAAATCAGCTATCCATTGTTTCGTCTAAACACATCGTGCAAACGACATGAAAGCTTCAGAGCGTGCTTCTGGAGTCGATAATGAGAGGTTGAGATCTACTGTTCCAATTTACGGAACTGGAATCGTGATATTCTAAACTCTATTGACAGACTTGACTCTATTCCTACTCCATGTGCAGTTAAAAGTCATTTTTCTCCTACGTTTTACTCAATATGTCTGCTTATTGCTCTTGTTTAGTCACTTTCTCTCCCCTATTATTTAGTAACGGTCAATGATACATTCGAATTACGATAAAGCGAGTGTACACAACGTATAAATCGCAAAAGCCTGGGGAAACTTAGGCATGATGTACAAGTCAAATGCAGTTCTCGTTTCAACCATGCACTGCATGAGGATAAAAGCATCTTTACATGACGAATCCGAAATGCAGGTTCATGATCAGTCGCCATCGCTAGCCCTGCCACTGTTCCCATGGCAACAAACCATAATGTTGCGACTGTTTGCGGACATTACATAAAATACCAAATAAACAAACGAGTGTTACAAAGCATACCTTGCTAGAGAGAAGATAAATATATCCATTCTGTCCAGGAAACACCAGATATTTCCCGTCTGGCGATGAACAGACATTTGAAAAGTGTTTTTCCGCCTTACCTAGCAAGATTTAAAGTTATGCAACTAAATTGGATGCACACTAATAGATACTACATATTTTACACACGGGAGGTTGTTTAATTCAGAAAATTACAATTTTTATGGTTCCGTATAAAAATGTTCATCGTTTATCATTGATTTAAATGAATTTGAAAACTTAAATATCGCTGTACAAGTGATGGCATGTAAGTTTTAAATTCTGTATCGCCACTGACCTACAGCATTTACCTAGCTTTCCTATAGTTTGCACGTGTTCGGAGTTCTATACTGCATGTAGTGGCAGACCTTTCCTAATCATACGTGGATGATGCATCACTAACAAAATCATAAATGTTGTTTTCAAGCACGTGATTTTGAGATTTCCGATGATCGGCGAGTAAATCAAAAAAAGCCGTTAAATGTTTTTCAGTTGACTTCAAAGATGGTCTGAGACCTAAAAGTTCGATCTGCGTTCAACTTATTCGATCTCTTTTCAATCCGCTTAAATAGGACAAAACGTCAACAAAGTTGTTTGCTTGCCGCGATCTGGTGAAAAATTCACGCAATTGCAAACAATCAAAAGTACCTCTAATTTCTGGAATTCGCGTTACGTTGCCCGCAACCATATCATAGCAATAGAAATGCCTTCTCAGTGAAGCCATTATGACTTGTTCACCATTCTCAATAAAATGCGCAGTATGGATAGGAAAACCTTTTAAATAGATTGTTTGAAGGTTGGCGTTGGTTTTTCCATCGACCTGTCATAATGAAACCTTGTGTTAGATGGCCCAGTTGAAAATGAATAATTTCTACAATACCAACCGAAAACGTGAGAGGTCTGGAGTAGTGCATGCTGTGCATATTTTCTTTATATTGGTAGATAGTAGATAATTCAGCATATTTAGTAGAGTTTTGAAAAACGAATAGTAAATTTTAAGAATACTTTATTACAATTGTCGAAACAACTTTGTCACACCTGAAAAATACTTAAAGTATTGTTTAATCCCGCAACAAGAAGAATTTTCGAACTTGGATGAAACTCCAGGCATTTGACGACCGCCTAAATCAGGTGAGTATACAGTGAGAACTAAAGTATGGAATAGAGTGTGTAATTCATCATAGAATATCTAAAATTATGCGTAACAAAAAACCTAAGTATACACAATAGTTCAAGACTGTTAGACTGGCGCAGTCGCAAGGACTTGCGCCTTTCACCACCGCGGATGTGGATTCGATTCTCAGCTCGGACTTAATTTTCTCATGTGAAAAGAGTCTGTCAACTACTCTGCCGAAAGTCGTAGGTTTTCCTTGGATAGTTTGGTTTCCTCCTACTGGGAAAGTTGGCAGGGTGGGCTAGGATAAACAGATTAGGACAGTAAAAATTGATTGTTGTAAAATAGACAGTCTAAGATAATATACATTCGTATACATAATGTATAAATTAGAAAAGAATTGTAAATAGTTACGCAATTCAGCTTACGCTGCAAAGTAATTATATGTAAACCATCTAGCTATCTATCTATCTATCTATAAAATGAAAAAAAGACTAACGTCAAATGGTTTTGAGCAGTTTGCATCCTTCACTTTCCCAATATCAATTATTCCTCTGGGAAGATATTCAGTTTTCTTCAAAATAAAACTACCAGTTCGTTGAAGAATTCTTTCTTCTTCTTCTTCGCTGTCTATTAATGAAAGATAAACTTTTCACAACTACAGCGTTTTATGTCTTAAAAAGAATGAAAATGTTTCCAAAGTGTCGTTCTCGGGCTATCAACTAGTCAAACTATAAAAATAGAAATGTTAACAGGAAAGCATCTATTGTTTTGTTGTTTTAGAATCACTCCATGGCAAGCACAATATGTTTTCAGTGACAGCAAACTGTTGTACTGCACGGCAGGCGCATAGACTTAAGTGCTTGATAGACACAGTACTGGACTGCTCTATCACAGTGCTGTGGTATCTACTCAACTCCAATCAAACATAAGTGAAGGATGCGAATACTGTACCATAAATATCAGATGAATTTAAGAGAAATGAGAATGAGAAAGCAATAAATATTTGTGGTGGATAGTCATCTCATGAAATGGATTGACTCCCATCTATGATGAGAAACTCAGCGAGAGATCATGCGAGTTTACAAGAAAACAACGTCCTTGGAGCTCAGTCCTCGCGTAACGAGGGCCCACTAGACTCGAAACATAACTGGATAGTTAAAGATACATTATTGCACTCCACTGCTTAACTCTTACAAATACTGTATGTTATAGTTTTTAACAGAATCAATGGTGCAAACCTGAGTGTTTAGCACTACTCAATGGTTCACTTGCCCAACCTGGAACACCATAAACTTTCTTAAACCTAGAAGAAAAACGTAGTGCTGAATTTTTGAACCATATCAGCACAAAATAAAGTTGGGCGGTATACCGGTATTCTTAGTTATTCACGGTATTTTGTTCATGGCGGTGTTGGTTTTGAAGCTATACCGGTATATACCGTTTTCGGCGGTACACTGTAAAATATACCGGTATCATGGCTATCATTAGTTTATATTTTTATTTAAGCAACAAGAAAAGTTCACAAAGGAAAACAAACAATGTATGCACGCGTCAAATATGGTAGCTATAAAATATAGATTAGAACTTTGTTTTGATATGACATAATTTGGATCAGTAAAAAAATGAATTTTACGACTTCTGCAGAAGACTATATGAAAACAACGATGGTTACAATGAAAAATTTTCTTGATTTTGCCATGTGTGGTGTAAACTGCATTTACTGTAGATCACACATTTCCTTACAAGATTCAAACGGTATACCGGTACACTGCGGTATTTTAAAAATACCGTAACCGGTATTGAAATTTCAATACCGCCCAACTCTAGCACAAAATTACTAAGTAGTAAGTACTAAAGTCTAAAGTACTTTTCAAATAAAGCCTACCACAAAGAGTAATTAAATATGAGCCTTACTGTGCTTCTAACTTCTTTTTCAAAACATCACCAGAAATGCTATCATTTTCGCCATCTCTAAATTTCTTTAAACGACTTTGTGAAGTAATATCAACACTAAAAAATACAGCGATATTGGCTACCCTATTTTGTAAAATAGGGTAAAACTTCACAAGCAGGTATTGTGGCTTTCACTTGGAGAGACTAACAGAATAAGTTAGTAAAACCAAGCAGGTATGTATGAAGTTAAGGTATGGTTTATTAAATATCAAACAATGTTTCTAGTCTATCTGAAGCTAATAGTTGCAATACCTGATTGTAGAATCATCTTCATCAATCCAGGCAGGTGATTTTTCCACTGAAAGATGTTTATTCAAATGCACGATATCCTTGAAAATATTGCAATATACAGTACATGTTATACAACATCATGATAAAATACAAACAATCAATAGCAAATTACTATAACCGGACAATATAGCCAGCTTACAAGTCACTGAGCTGAGCGGCATCCAGCAGCATACTACGTAGGATAATTATTTAGCTTAGCCAGGCAATTTTCCTGACATTAGGATGAGACTGCTGTCACTCAAGAGACCTTGTCAAATAATTTTGTTAGTCCACTACCAGTAAGCCACAATGGTCTCCCTTTGATATAGAAGTAAGTAGAGTGCACAGGACAGATTGCATATTCTCAAAAATCCTCATCAGGCAGTTGAAATGCTTATGTACAGTAACATGTTAACTTTCAGGAGTAAAATCATCTCAAATAAGACAGAATTTTCAAAATGTGTAGGTGCACTAGAGTGCAATTTGCATCTTATTGGCCTACAAAAAGAACACACAATGCATGTTATATGGACTTTCATTTGTTTCAGACTTTCAGGGATCTGTGATCTGTCAACATTGTGAGCAAACAAAACATATCCTAGATAATTACACTGCATAACATTGATTGATTTTTAGCATGCAGTTCAGTGTGTCTATTCCCTCCTCAAAACGTCTCTGTAGCTAGGTTGCTGTTCAGCCATTTGATTGAAAATGAATCACCTATAAGTGTATACAGACTTGGACACCCTCCATGATCATCCTGTATGAATCTACAACATGTATTTGGCAGCCACTTCTTAAATTTTGCAGGGCGGCCATCCAAAACACTTTAATTTGATCAAACTGACTGAGGAATGGCAGCTTCATAATTTTCAGCCTGTTCTCTGTCAAATACCATAGGACTGGTATACGAAAAATGGTTGTTTCTGCCTGTAAATGTGGAACCCCTAAATCCACAGCCACCTACCCAGTAGTTATACAGCTACATACAAAACAGCCAGTTACCTGACCATCGCCCACAACAAATGAGATTACATTTATACTACATAACATCCGATGAATTTCCAGTGGGGAGAGAATCATTGAAATTTTTTTATTACCAATAATCACCTTTAGACCACTATGACAGTTTTCCAGTAAAACCTGTTTCTCACTGGCAAGGTAGGAAAAAGAGTGCAAGACTTTTCTCCCGAAGATTACAAAAACACAGCGAAAAAATATTTTGAATCTGCCTTGGCGCGTGCTTCCTAGTACTCTTTCAATGTTTCAAAGAGCGCAACTCACCGCTGTGGTGGTGTCCACTTCAAATTCAAGCAGTTGTTGATCACCAAACACCAGTTCCTCTAAACCATGGCCGTCGTGACAGGCGTCTTTGACAACAAGATCGCCAATGCGGCCATGCTTCGCGGTTGTACACTCCTGGTAGTTTTCGCGCTGTCTTTTTGCCTTTCGACGTATCATTGAAGATAAAATAGATCATTTACCGCAGTTTATCCGTATAATAATTAATATAATTAAAATATTGTTTTGTAGAAGATGAAACTTCAAGCCTATTTGCCTGAGCCTGATTTCAAAATTGCTTGCTCGCATTGTCAGCGGTTCTTAATTTTTTCAAAACTTCGTGTAAGCAGTAAGTAGTTCGTGCCATGCATGAACAATGAACCTTGAAGGGTTTTAATGGTTTCAATTTTTTTAGAACGCGTGAGGTCCCCCCCTTAACAAGCTTCTCGGTCGCTGCTCAGATCTCTGGATACAAGTCTCTAGTCTCTATAGCTAACCAAAACTAGTACTTGCTCGCACTTCTTGAGCTTCAACGAACAAGATGAAAGCACGGGCGCTGCAATGCACCAGAGGATGCAACGATGCAATGCCCTACATGGCGTCACAACTAAAGTCGCATTTCAAGATGTCTCACTTTACCGTCATAAGAGGAGCACCAGAGGGAGACCAATGAACAGATAGTGGGTTGTGCAATTGCCACTTGCGTAATCCTTGACCTTCTCTCAACACTCGTGATTAGTGCATGACACGCCAATCATACTATCCTTTCTCATAAATGTACGTTATTAACTAAAGGACTACCACACGATTTTCCAAGCAGGATAGCGTCATCCACGGGGGATGTTGGGACGTCTCCACGCGGGATGTTGGTCGACTTTCGGAAAGTTTAAAAAAAAACACTCGCATGCGGCTCGCTTTTTTCGCTGTCCGTAAGTCTCGCAACATCCCAAGTGCATGGATGACGCTCTGTTGCATGGAAAACCATTTGGTAATTGTTTTATAAAATAACTACAGTGAAAGAACGGTTAACGTTATTAAAATTATAGATGAAATGTGCAAATCCTCACAACAATCGAGCAGGATTGTCTCATCTGCATTGCTGTTGATCAATCAAATTGGGTGTTTCACTGTAATTGTACAAGGAGTGTTCATGTGTCAGTTGCCGTGAACATAGACTCCGGCAAAGCCTAGACGTTGTTGCCCCAGCGATTTTTAATGAAAAAAAGTACAGTCATTTTCTGTTGTCCTGTTTGAAGATGCCAGCCAGCGCAATATTTTCTTATCGGACCATGGTGACTGACGTTTTCTTTATTTGGAAACGATCATGTGTGGCACAACTTCTGTCTGTTTTTCATGGCATCGGAGATAACTTGGATAAAAATACTCAAATGGATATTCTATATTTGGACTCTGCAAAAGCATTTGACTCGGTTGACCATGACATTCTTATTGCCAAGCTAAGATCGTACGGAGTGAGGGGAAACTTGTTGAATTGGTTTGCTGACTACCTACACGGCCGGGTTCAAAAAGCTTTTGTTGACGGTGTAGTCTCTGAATGGGCACCTGTTACCTCTGGAGTTCCACAGGGAAGTCTACTTGGTCCCTTACTCTTTGTCATCTTCATAAATGACTTTCCAGACGTTGTTTCTGACAAATCCCACACAGCCCTCTATGCTAATGATTCAAACTTGTATAAAAGCATTTCGAGCATACCAAGCTGTGAATCCCTCCAACAATGCCTTGACAATCTTGACACCTGGAGCCACAATAATAATATGACGTTTAATGCCTCTAAATGCAAAGTTGTTTCTGTGACCCGAAAACAAAATCCAGTGATCTTTCACTACCACCTTGGAGATAAAACGTTGGCCAATGCCAGAGAAGAGAAAGATCTAGGCGTCCTAATAACAAATCATCAGTTCTAGCCGTTGTAAGCAAAGCCAATAAAATGCTTGGTGTCCTGCGCAGGACTTGTCTTTTTATCAAAAACACGAGAGTCAAAAGATCACTGTATCTTTCTCTGGTCAAGTGTCATCTGAACTATGCTACGGAAGTATGGTCTCCGCCACATATCTCTCTCAAACGTAAGATCGAATCCGTGCAAAGAAGAGCTACCAGATGGATCCTCCAGAAAAGAAAAGGAGAGCAGCCTTACAAGGATCGGCTTGCGACATTACATCTCTTACCCCTGTGTTATGATAGAGAAATAAAAGATTTGGTGTTGTTTTATAAAGCCTTGTATGGTTACATTGATTTGGATATATCCAAATTTGTTTCTTTTGTCTCGAATGGTCGCACCAGGTCAAGTCATGTCTCAACACTGAAAACACCATTTTGTTGAACCAGCACGTTCCAATCGTCATATTTCAACCGCATCGTCAAACTTTGGAATAATCTTATTCTCGCTGCCTGTCCAAACAGCTTGGCTTCTCTACCTCAGTTCAAAAGGTTCACAACGGACAGATATAAAATGGAGTTATCCAGAACTTTTGATTTGATATTATCTTGCATATGGACCCTTGCGAGTGACTGCTCCTGTCATAGACTACTGAGTTAATTTTGATGTAGAGCTTAAAATGGTCAAATAGAGGCGAATGATGATATTGGTAATAAGCACTGACTTTGTTTTTTTCTCCTTCAGATGTTATTTGATTTATCGTTCGCTTTTGTTTGATTTTTCTGCGTTGTTTAGTAGAATTAGTTTATAGTTTGTTATATATTTATATAAACCAAATAGACATAGCATATTTACGATTATAGTTAGGGAGAATGCCTAGCATGGGATGTATAATCTCGTTCGCATCTTCCTTTTGGGCCATTCATCTTTAT